>CAIGRN010169350.1:0-19394 GCA_903798345.1 Fraxinus anomala | reverse complement strand
ATTTTCAAGCAATTTTCTGTTTTCGATTTTTCAAAACAATGAAAACGCGTTCTCTTTTCTATCTTCGAAAACGCGTTTTTGAAAACAAGTTAAAAATTTACAAAGAAAATTCAAAACGACAAATTTGTCATTTTGGATGTTTTCAGTTATAATCAGGTCAAAATTTTCAAAACGCGTTTTGCGTGTTTTCAAAACAATTTTTCAAAATATCAAAAAGAAAACATTTTCAACAATAGACTCAAACACAAAATTCAAAATGAATTCAAAACTCAAAATACAACTAAAATACAAAGAGAACAACCCCTAATATTTTTGGCTAATAAAATGCATTATTTTAATTTATGGATTTACCTTCTTTATTATTACCAATACCTTATTTACTTTTTTCTGACAAAAAACAAATTTAAGCCCCTGTTTGAGCCACATTCTCATTTTCATTTTCATTGTTCTACTCATTTTCAATCACACATTTTTCAATAAAATAATATTTTTCATCACATCAATAATTTTTTCTTCTTTTTCAATCACATATTCCCTCTACATCACATCAAGAAAAATGCATTCTTTCCATTTCAATGTGCATCAAACACTAAGTATCTCGAATTTGGTTATCCTATTAATTGATTCTAATTTCGATATGGAGATCAATAGTCTCTTAATCATTAAATTCTTCAAATATTTCCCAAGATAACATAATACCAAAAAAAAAACTTCAATAAAAATACACGAACGAATTTACATAAATTTATTTCAAAAACCAAATCAAAAAGTGAAAAAAAAATAATGAAAAAATGTTTAAAAAAGAGAAGAAAGTAATTAAAATTGTGATTTTATTATCATATCTCATAGCCCATAAAAAGCGATGAGATTTTGCACGCATGCATGCAGAAATTTGAAAGAGAGATCCTCTAGAATCCATGCACAATTTTGGAGCAAGTATTCTTGAACCAACGAATACCATTTCGAAATGAACTCTTAACCTTGCCTTCAACGGAGTAGTATTTGTAAGTGGCAATTCTCTTCCTCCTTTTCATCTCGCGATCGCTATACCACGCTCGGGATCGAGGTTTTGGCGCACCGACTACATCTTTGCACATAGTGGGTCGAGGGAGGTTGGATTTGTGAACATAGAGATTAACACTTGCATCGTAAGCTTTGAAACCTACCCTCTGGCCATTGCTCCGGCTCGTCATCTCCCTCCCTCTCTCCATATCAATATATGTTCAATGGTTTATTTAGAGAGAAGGGAAACAAAGCTTTCCCTTTTATATGTTCAAGCTTGCTCTATTATTGAGAGAGAGAGAGAGAGAGAGAGAGAGAGAGAGAGAGAGAGAGAGAGAGAGAGAGAGATTTATTTCCCTTTTATGGTTTGTTTTTTGAAAAATGATTCTTTTTTGAGTTGAAATTTGAAAGAAAGAGAATAATTTAACCTCAAAACTAAGAGAGAAATATGGAGGGTCACATGATTTTATGATTAAATATTAATGGATTAAAACGACATTAATTATACACAATTTTTTTCTAGTACAGGACATCTTGGTCGGTCTCAGACCAATGGAAAGGTTCATAAATAAAGATAGATTAAAAGCAATGAGAAAGGGCAATTTGCAGCCTAAGTTTACAGCGATGGACAAGGCTCATGTGTCGCAATGCTTTCAGAGGAGTCATTCGTCCCAGAATCAAACCCGCTTTTGGTTTTGGCATCCTTTTTCGTCGTTTTGTTGATGTCCATGTGTGAAACCTGTATTGATTCCCGGGATTAGTTAGAATTTTACAAATTACATAAGAATAATGTTATTCGTAGTGAAAACTGCCTGTAGTCAATCACCGTGTAGCATATATCTATTTCCATAGTTTTTTTAATCAATAACGCGGAATCGGATATATGTTACATAGAATGACTACCGGTAGTCCTAAATATGAATAACGTCACTCTTAGCATAATCAATCAGTAAAGTATATCCCCTACCAATACCACTTTTGCACTTCTATCTCCACCCTTTTTTTTCAAGTTTAACCATGGCTTAACTTGAACAAAAAATAGTTGGGGATAAAAGTGCAAAGGGGGATAGAGGCTGGGAACAGCGCATGCGATTTATCCAAAAAATTCAAGTATGACCAGACAATATGACTACATACAGAGGGGAATAAAATTTTATACACATGGAGTGTGCATGCTTAGAAATAGATGGATATAATGTAAAAATAGTGAGGGAGTGAGAGCGAGACATCGGGTCTGGAATCCGTACAATGCAAGATTTCCATTCGATTTTGGAATGCTCATCGAGGGAGTCTGTTGGCAGCGAGTGGTTGCGTACATGCTGAAATATGTGGAGGAGGACAGCAGCATCAAGAGCAGCATATTCCAGCTGCACAAGTATTCAAGCCAAATGAGACAATATATAGAGTTCAGAAATCAAGCAACTCCAGATACTGAAGAGTCCAATGAGTCGGAGAACATGAGAATGCTAAAGTGAAGTTCTCAATAATAGACGTTTCACAAGTTTCTTAAGAAAAGATTAAAGCGTGCGATTCGAGCTGCCTCAGTCGAGAGGTGTAAACAGGGTCGTCCCCTGGTTTTAGGTGCCAAAGCAACAGCCAGGCCTGAATTTTATTTTTTTATTTTCCTCCGGAAAAATTAAAATAAGTGTACTGTTTCCTTGGTATGCAGAAGAATCCATCGCAGAGTCTAACACACTGCATTGCACAGAGCCCCTCCCTGCAACTAAATATTTCAACCACATCTTCATTTTCTCACATAAAATTTAGAGGCCTACCTTCCCCGGCACAGCCTATGTGGGTTATGGGCCCCTAGACCTGGTTCAAGGGCCGAGCCAACCCACAGCACAGCACAGTCCAGACTGTGCCTTGCCATGGCTGGCTTTCCCTGTGCAGGCCACCTGGCACTGGGGGAGCCCAGCTCCCCTAGTTGTGGCTGATAGTTTAGTCAGTACAGAACACAAAACACTTGCCTGATACTGAGTCAAAGGCCGTTGCTCCCAGTTGCTGTTTCGTCTTGTTTTGTTCAAACCAGTTCCTAGTATCTTCTGTTGTCATGAACACAATGCCCGAGAGAGATTTTAATTTGATAACCACTTGACCATGGTAGAAGCAAAAAAAGAATTAACAAAACAAGAAATGACGTGCAAACTCATAATGGTCAATGAAATAACACATTGAGAGAAAACAAGTACAGTTGGTGGCTGTAATACCTCTGCTAAACCAGAAAGACCACCTCGCGGCTCTTTGAACATATTCTGAATATCTAGGAGCATCTCACAGTGCTTGAAACAACTCAGATCTCCATAAGAATGAGCAAGCTGCTTTGCATCACATTGAAAATTGTAGCCTGTAGATAACAAAATCACAGCTTTAGTCACATTTTTTAAAAATTTAAATTATTTATTCATAACAAGATCAAATGTAAAACCTACAGAATGTGGGCGTCCCTTCAGTTTTATTGAGTTGTAGACATTGTTTGGCAATGGAGACAAACTAAAGAAACAAACTACTTTCAAAACATTGGACTGGGATAATATCTGGATGCGAGGATATAATGATAAAATAAAATAAAATGAACTTTTAGATTTTGACAACAATGCTGAAAGACTCGAATCAAGTTTTTCTGTTTTTCATCCAGTTAGTATAGTTCAGGTAACTAAGTCTTGCTTGGACATTGGACTTGAATTAGAATGCAAAAACAATTTCGACTCAAATAATTACACTCCAATAGCCCAAACAATTGTATCCATGAACTTCAACTTACCAAGCTTCAGAATACTTGGAGAGTGCAATACACGGACAAGGCATTCATCTAGTACAGTTGGAATGTCTTCATATAGCTTTATCAAGTCAAATATGTAAACCTTTCTCTCAGAAGCAATTTGCATGATAGAAACCTGTAGCATGGGTAATCATATAACATTGTTATGACAATGCAAAATATACAACGAGATTTGCACGAGAGAGGCTGTGGTATGTGAACCCACAAAATCAAATCCTTGTGCTTTTGGATAATCATATTTAAAATGTTTGCTTAGAATACGTACAGTGGTCTAAAATAATACAGATCGAAAAATATGAATGTTATTTAGCGTAAAATCAACATATCACCTTTAATAGTTGTATTCTTAAAGTTGTAGGCATGATGCACTTCATTTTTTGTCCTAACCTTTTTTTTTTTTTTTCTGTTTACCCCTACAAGGCCATAAGTAAACATGCACCTGAAGCATATACGCATGCATTCACTTGTGTTCGCTAATGTGCGCACATATTTATATGATTTGAATTGAGACTTTGAAAGGCAACACATTCAAGGATTGAAAAAAATTAGGGGGAAAGGCAACAACTTCTCGAAATCGGAGAAGCAGAAGAGACTTGTGTAATGCCAGCAGAATATGTATAAGATGTTTCTTTTGTAAGAATGCAAGTGTATTTACATATGCTTCAATAATGCATCCCCTTTTTTCTAAAACGTGAAAAGGGAAATGCACGTATTTTTCAATCATTTGTATTAGTAATGCTATTCTCAGAAGTTCAAGTACTATATGACACAGAAAAGGTTCTTCTGTAAGCACTTAATCTTAATGAAACCAAAAGGAGAACATATTGAGAGATAAAAACTTGCTATTGCAGTGGCAATGGATAAACTGAAAGTACCTTACTGGGTTTGCTGCCCTTTTCATAATTAGGTTTCCATTCACAGTCAATGCCAATAATTTTGCAATTCTCAAAGTATGATGTTGCTTCAAGCAAACCATTGACTTCATCTACCCAAACAACATCCTCAATCAACAATTCATCAAGGTGCAAATAGCCGTTGTGGACAACATTAGCCTCGACCTCTATGCATATGATTGAAAGAACTTTGGTTAGGAAAGAGTAAATAATTAAATTCCTGTATCAATGTTTGTTTTTCTTGCTAAACTGAATGATGTAATGAAATGAAAGAGACATACCAAAACAACGAAGATGAATCCTCCTATTTATGTTGCCAAAAGATGGAAAATAAGTACAACCACTCGATCAAATCCATCATTTAAACTTACTGAGATAGGAGTTTTAAAGAAGATACTATTGGAACGCCAAAATTATCCGCTTGCACTTCTCACAACTCATTCGCAATAGTGGAACATAAGAAGCTAATTTTTAGATAACAATGACACTAGCCAAATCATATTAATAAAAATCGAAACTAATACAGTTGAAAAAAAATGAAAAATCTCCTCCAAAAACCTCTTAGATGTCCACTGTCATCTACAAACTTTTTGAAGACGAGATTTATATGGATTCATGTCGGCTAGACAATATGGTTAAATAGTATCAGCCACTAACTAGAATCAGCAAGTTCTTTATAATTTGTTCCAGTTATTTATGCCAAAATTATCAAAGAACTATTCTTTATCGTTGTTTCTGGACAATCTCTTTGTTCAATTAAAAATGTCAAATCTCTACTACTGAAGTCTTTCCAGAAGATAGGAGGGAAGTAAGTTACCAGTTGGCAACGATGGAGAACAAAGTCTCCTATTTAAAATTCTGCACTTAATGCACCAATTAAGCTTAATCAAAAACTAGCTAATCAACCACTATGAAAGTTCGAAGAGAGGTAAAGTTTGGCATGATTTTTGAGTAAGCCGAGGCACACGAGAAAGATGCTGGAAGTCACATGGAAAGCCTGCAAATTGCAAGTGGGCAGTTTTGTAGACGAGTGGATGTCAAACTGAAACAACTCCTTTCAACCGGGTCTGGGAGCAACTTGATCTACAAGTTGCTAAACCAAACACAGCCTCCAGTGTCCTCTCTAGTTCTCTTGCCCAAAACGGTAGCCCTTTAAGTTCCCTCACTAGCTCATGGAATCCAGAACCTTGGATCAATGATCTGGGTGCATCTCATCACGTGACTAGTTTGTCACGTTTATTTTCGCATAATCTCCATGTTCCGGTCATTCACAAATTGGAATAGCTGATGTAGCTTGTCTCCGGTTCCACGAAGTTCAATGGTCACATCAAAAGATCTAGTTTCAAAATCCGTTCATGTGTCTAATCTTTGTGTAATCTTGTCTAATAGCAATTCCCAAGGACTCTAATTGTGTTCTCATATTTCTTAACTCTTGCAGTGAGGACCTACATTCGGGGAAGATGATTGACGGACTATATTATTTTGATGACAACTTCTTCAAAAGTAGACAAGCACAAGTAATGAGTCTTGAACTCAAGTCTTTTGCCTAACTCAGAATAACCATCCCATCTAAATGCTTAAACTTTTAGAGACATGTATTCAATTCTTGTCTTCAACAGAACTTCATCAGACTAACAAAAATTATGCCATAGTCCTTAAACTTTAGAGTTTTAAGCTCCAGGATGGAATTAACTGTGTTTCATTTACAAACTAAACACAAGGAAATCATTTGAAGGAATGTGTCGATTTAATTGACTTTTTGCTCCCAAAAAGAGAAGGAAATCAAATTGGTATTCACGTCCTTTTAACTCTATCAGGAACCTAGTTATGGATTTGAGCGGAATAAACAACCTGAAATCAAACTCAGATAGCAAGCAGAATCCTCATGCATCATTACCTCTGTATCATGTCAGGGAGTCTGCCTGATAGCCTATCAAAATGCCTTAGTCAAATGTAAACATCTGTCCTTACTAAAGACACATTTTCTGCATTCTCGCTCCACTTCAAAATCAGGATGCAAAAACTTAGCAAATTTAAGTTCATGATCCTTTTATGTGGAGAAATATTTTCATAACGCAGGTTATTTACGGGGTCAAGCTCCTGCACAAGGTATTCACAAGGCAACAAACATTTGATGGGTAACTTAGGCAAACCCCTTCCAGTGCTGATACCAACTATTACTTACCAAATTAGGTAGGGGCAGTTGACGTAAAACAAGAGAAGATATTAATGTGAAAGATAAAGTATAATGTCTCCTCAAGCATACCTTTGACATTCACGAAGCCTTTGAGGGAATACCGATCACAAAGTTCTTCTACCTTTTCTGAGTAGCCAGCTTCCATTGCCAAATAAACCTCAAATTTCAGAAAGAGAAAAAGGAGTTCATTTTTTTATGTTTTCAGTCTATTTTAATATTGAAAAAACACAAGTAAAAAAAAACTTTAAAGAAAAAGTTCAATTATCAATTTCACCACTAGGTCTGCGACCATTTATTTAATCCCACATTGCAACAAAAATCATGGAAATTTTCTTGACTTGGAAAAAAGCACAGGATCTTCTTTGCCTTAATTTTTATTCTGGAAAAAAAATTCTGTGTGTTTCTGGAGCTTTTTTTCTTGCATGCAGATTCAATCCAACTGCAGTTAAATAAAGGCAATTATTCACCTAAAATCATCTTAACCACTAAATGGGAAGGATAATCTGAAAGCCCTGCTACTGTGTCACCCCCTTTTCCAGAGTGCCGGTTACAACGAAAACAAAATAGGAAAATGTCACAATAACCATGCTTAATTTTAATGGATCTTGAATTTCTTTGACAAGTGAATTTGGTAGGGAAAGAAAGGTTCATGTCACTCGTATGTTACACCTGTGGGAAAAATAATTTTGGATTTCATTTTGCTGCAATGCCAATTCAGTAAAAGGAGAGAGAAAATTTTGGATTGCTCATCACCAATTTGCCTCAACAACAGAGGATTCGCAACTTTAGCCTGGTCAATGTACTTCCATCCCAAATTATTTTTCCCACAGGTGTCATGGAAAGAACAAATAGAGCCTCTACCCATGTCCCAACTACCTACCAAATACTCGAGAAGTTGTTTATCGGTATTGGCTCTTGCCTCCGCTACATCCCAGACACCTTTTTCTGCTAGTTTCTTCAGTGAGCTGCAATTTCATATAGAACCAAGTGAGGTCCTAAGAAAATTAACATAAAACAACATATGGAACCCAGTAATTTACATTGAATTAACTTGCCTTTCTTTATACTGATGATATAGTTCAGGGAATTCCTGATGCATGTTATTTTTCTTCATAATACAGTAAGCAGGTTTTACAAGCTTCCTGTCAACATATTCTCGGACAAGTACGCACAACATAGATTTCCCCATGAATGTGGCCCACTTTTCAGCTGCTTTATATTCTCCGTTTTCCATCATTTTAAGTAGAAATGACTCCCCAGGATTACGGATAGAGAAGTGTTCCAATAGTGAAACAGCATTCATGAATGATTGGGATTTTATCAACTCAAAAATATACTGCTCAACTAATTCTTTTGCTCTATCTATATTAATACTCCTCTTCACATTAGCATCATGAATAACTTCCTCTATATTTTCTAAACTGACGTCAAAAACCTGAAGAATCTTTAGTAGAATTCTTTCGTCATGTACCATACTACCACCAGTAATATCCAAAAATAATTTGGCAGTGTAAAGTTTTGCATTGAGTATGTCTTCAGCATTGGATCCTGTTTTCAGAAATCGACGGAGAGCAGATATAATCAAATGACTCAAGCCCTCTCTGTGTGTTTCAAATATGGGCAGAAGACAGAGGCAATAAGCAATGAAAGTAGCAGGACCAGGTTGAGGGTCATTGTAAAGGACTTGATGCACTTGCTCTTGTAATGCACGGAACTTTGCAGTTGCCTTGCATGTTCCTGTCAAATGTAAAGATTTGATAAGTACCATTGTTAAATGAGGCAATCAAAAGAAATATGCTGTGATGGAAGTAACTCACTGTCAAGGCTTCAATCAGCATACGAAGCTTAGTCATTTTGAAGTTTCAGTTACGTTTATTCTAGTTTCTAGAACATACAAAGCAATGAAGTTTTACTAACTTTCATATCAATAGAACAAAGATGTAAGAGTGTGAAAGATATTGCTAGTTTACTTAGTGATACCATATTGCCACATTGACATACAAAACTGATCTAGGTCACACAGTTTTTACAAGAATCAAAGATACACTTACACTTGGTATTCTAGGAAATTCTAGTCAGTCTACTTTAAAAGCAAGTGAGCAGCCTTGAAATTCACATCAATCCCTCTAGACCAAACTTCAGGTACTAGAATTTGGACAATTAGTGGCTTGAACAGTTCCTTGGGTTAATCCCAGTCATTAATATTTGAGATTGGCTCTGCAAATTAGAATAGAACAGAATGCTTCTGAATTAGGTTTCAAAAGGGAGATTGTACTTGTTTCAGAAGGAAAATTATTTATTTCCTATTGCTGTCATAATGAAATAAATCTGACAAGCTGTAGTTTCAACATTATGTTTTTTATTTCCTTGATAGTGCTAATTTATTTAGTAAATTGAAGTGCCTAAGAATGACTGGGAGCCAAATGAAACTGCCACAAGCTTGGGACAGGTAAGGAGGTGATACAGAAAGAACTGATACTGTTCTGCAACAATGATTCCAAGCTCTCACAACTTTCTGTGGGTTCTTAGTGCTAACATTCAGAAGTAGTGAATGAGTGTGAGGGGGGTTTGACGGTGGGAGAAGGGAGGAGGTCTTTTAATTTCTTTTGTTTTTCGGTTTTTTCGCTTTATGTTTAGTTCTGTATTTGAACGTGAGGGTGAAATTACCTTTTTCAGTGAATTTAACCTGTTCTGGAGGAAACTGTAAGGAGGGACTTTTTACTAAAATTGGAGTTTCAGGACACATTTGCCAAAATTTGGAATGGGGATTCAAGTGCCAATGACCGAAATAATTAGGACTGCAGTTGTAATTTTCTCTAATTGGTATCTGCTCAATTGGAAAGCATAATTGCTCTTCCATGATGAGCAATGCATATATCCTGAAGTTTTCTGAGCACAATCTGAAAGAGAAACTGAAGAGCACAGTTTTAATTAATACAAACACCATTTGCCACATAATTAGGAAACTAACAAGTGATTCTAAAGGAGTCAGCTGGCCTAAGATAAATTTCAAAATCCCAAAAAACATAGATAATAAGTCAACAATTCGAAAAGAGTGATGTTTGATAAATGATTCAAACTGGCTTAAATGTAAACTTGGATTTACTACACACATATCTTGAATACCAGAATTTTCAAGCATGGCCTCATTGCATCCCCCAACCTCAAAACAAAATAGCATCTAGTTGAGCATTGTTTTTGACAATAGATCATTCAGCAAAATTGGACAGCAGAACACATGTATAGAGTCCACACAACTTAAAATAAAAAGACTGGGAAAAATACCATAAGCATAACATTCTTTTAAGAGATACACAAATACCAAAGGAGGCATGCAGGATAGATCAAAAATGGCATGCCTCCCTACCGACCAGGCTTGATGAGTTCTGTCATAAGTTTGCCTATCTGGGATTCTTCCATCCATTCTCATGGTTAAGAAAATGATAATCCTACACAAGAAAAAAAATAGACATGTTGAGTAAGACATAACATGATACATTAGTTTTTAAAGCAATAGTAGGAGGAAGCGTGAAGTAAGAGATGAACACTAGAAAGATCCCAAAAACATGTTGATTCACAAAGAATAACTCAAATTTAGAAATCAATTATTCGTTGATTAGCACAGGAATACCGAATAATTGATTTGATCAACAAACTCATTGATTCAAAATTGAATAATACCAAGGAAGGATTGATAAATTGGACAAAAATCCAATATTTTATATTTTTTGCAAAAAAAAAAAGGCACTACATGAGGAAATGAATAGCCTGGAAAAGAATGGAAGCTTCTAGAATTGCCAAAGGAGATGAGCTGCAAATGGATGTTCTTAGTCAAGTATAAATATGATGGTTTGGTTGAAAGGTTCAAAGCCAGATTAGCAGCGAAGGGTTTTACACTTATGGCATAGACTATCAAGAGACGTTTGCTCTCATTACAAAACAGAACACTATTCTAATTCTATCATCACTAGCTCACAGTTTAGATTGGCCTTTACAACAATTGGATGTGAAGAACGCTTTTCTAAATGGAGACCTCGAGGAGCAAGTATACATGACTATTTCATAAGACTTTGGAGGGAAAATGGTACCAGAAAAGTGTGTAAACTAAAAAAGTCGTTCTATGGCCTTGAGAAATCTCCAAGGGCATGGGTAGATAGGTTCACAAAAGATATTAAGATCCATGGTATAATCAAGCACAATATGATCACACTTTGTTCCTCAAATGATCAGTAAAAGGGAAGGTAACTATATTGATTGAGAACGTAGATGATATAAATATTTTTGTTCCTCAAGGCTGAAGTTTTTTTTATTTTTTTAATGGAGATGGCAAGAACAATAAGAGGCATTTCAATATCGCAAAGGAAATATATTTTAGACCTATTAATAGAGACGGGCATTTGGTTTGATCCATATGTTTTCGAAAGTACCTCAAGACATAACAAATTTATATATAGTCTTGATTTCGCAAATTTAAACAACTTGTAGAAAAGATTGTGATGGTACAACCAAGTTCCATTCTAAGTAAAAACCATACTTTAGCGAATTGGGAGTTATGAATTGAATTGATTGGCTATATTCGGGGAAAGTTTCAATACAATCATACACATAACACCATTATATACTAATGGAAGGATATATTGTTCAACTATTTCAATACAATCATACACATAACACCGTTATATACTAATGGAAGGATATACCATTCAACTATGTACATTAAGCACAATACTCATATGACTATCATGCAACAATCTATATAGTAAGGCTTCTTCAACTCATGAGATATAAGTCCAATTTCACATCAAAGGCTAACTTAAACTGCAACCCTAAGAGTCCAACAAGATGGAAATATACAAATGAATGCTATTCGAATAAGGAAAAATGAATACACGAAAACTAAGTGAGAAAGATTGAATCACATAATCAAAGCTAAAAATAAAGTTAAAATATTTCCAAAAAAAAAAAAAATCTATAAAAGGATTAATCATGATACAAGTGAAAATAGTTGGTATTTGAAGGAGGAGTTTCCTCTTACTTTAGACTTTAGTGTTCTTAGATCCCAAAACTCCACAATTACCTTGAAATCTGCACATAAAAGTCACCACCTTATAATACGACAAAGGAGTCTTGTATATTGATCCACATTTTCTCATACAACAATAGGTAAATAAAAGCTAACGAGAAAAAGGTACTAGGTAAAGTTAAGAACATGCAACTAGATTGTAATGTCTGTGTGTAAAACTTAAATTAACATCTAGTTTATTAATTTAGTTGTATGAATCCTAGCCTTTGGATTTACTGCTTGCATATGCTGGTTTAGGAATCATGTGCTAGTTTAGGAATTCTATATGTGCTTCCTACAACATTCTCCAAAGCGAGACACGGTAAGAAAAGTCTTTTCACTACTATCAACAGATCTTCAGCACTCAATCCTCCAGAAGTTTTAAAAGTTTGAAGAGGAACAATAATCCGATAGTTAAATCAGCAATCTCATGCTTTGAACATATTCTGAAAACATATTTGGCTATTCCATTAATGAACAATGGAAGAGTGATGCAAACTTTAGAATCTTAGCTTGAAAAAAGACACAGATACTTGTGATGGAATAGAACACTTGAATTAGCAATCATTTCCTTTTTCACCTCATTCTCATAGGATCCAACTGAATATTTCCAATTTCTAATACTACATAGCCAAGCTTATATATTGTCTATAACCCCTTTTCTACAAGATAATAAGTTGTTATAATTTCGGGTAATCCTTACATTTCATTGGAAACAAATCTTTAACACAGTATTTGACTAATTGACACAATGATGGCAACAAAAATAACATACAGCAATATGCCACCATGAAACAAAAATAATAATTAATCATGTACCATAATCAGGCTTGAAAAAGAACATACTTAAAAATTAACAAAGTCAACTCAAAACAAAAATGAACCCAGGCCTCAGATTACACCAAAAAGGCCCTTTGCCCGTGGAAAAAGTGGGAAATACGAACATTTCATCAAGCAATAAATGATCAAAAACCTTGAATAAAAAAAAATCAGGAAACTCGCAAATTACTGTCCAATATAACTCAGTTCATACAAAGAAACGCACACAAATATATGCATTGAACAACATTACAGTAATAAAATATGAGAAAATTTCCAAAAATAAAAAATCTTGGCTTGGAAAGAAGTTTTATGAACAATGAGTGAATGAAAAATACAAAATTTTCTCCTGCTCTAAATGCTTTTCAGTTTCAGCAAACCCACATGCATATGCGTGCCTATATCTGTATACTGCACTCCGAGAGGTTCTTCAGAAAAAGGAAAAAACAGGGTCTATTTTTGGTTCATCTTCCACTTTAAGGAAATTGGTTTTTCCTTCTCTAATTGGGTATGTTGATAAATATAAGCGACAAATATCTCTGTATTTAGAACAATAATGAATGGGTTTTTCTGGTAGCAATAAATCTCACAGAAAAGGAAAAACATTGGCGGTTTACAGAAAGCATGGGGAAGAGGAAGATGGGATGAGTGTCCTCTGTGTGTCTGTGAAGTGTTTGATTATGTAGCTAAATTGCAACAATTGTTGGCATCTATGGCTCTCTTTCATGTATTTTTGGATGTTTCTCCGTATATATAAAATTAAAAAAATATATATAAAGGGTAAATTACCTCGGTCCCCAATCTTTTGCGGGTGTTACATTCATGTCTCCGATCTTCTGTTCTGACGTTCATGTCCTCAATCTTTTAATACAGTGAGAGTTGAGGAAGTCGTCTATTTAAACTATTGTACGAAATCACATTACATATCAGTGATGTCGGATTGAGTCTCGTTTGACAACTATTATTTAGGAAAAACAATGTTTTGAATAGTAATTTTTAAATGAATAGCTTGGACTCCATGGAAAAATGATGCGAGGAAAAATACGGAGATAACGTGTAAGCTTTGTTATTTAAAGTAACAGTCTACGACAAGTAATACTCGAGAGAGGAAGAAAATTAATTTTAGATAATTTTACCGATTCAGTCAGTAGACTTTTTAAAGTTTCCTAAACAGATGTTTTCCGTCAAATTGGGACACTTGGTTACTCAGCGTTAAAATGTCGAGGACATGACGTCAGATATAGAAAGTTGAGGATATAGATGTTATAGTTACGAAAAGGGACTCTTGGAGGAATTTACCCATGTATTTTTATGTATGCAAACAATGTGCTTCTTTGGGGGAGAATGGGAGTTCTCGAGGCAGGGGCTTTATGGACATTTGACATGATGATCCATACGGTTTGGTCGTGGACCGAGCGGCTGTGGCCTGGTTTATAATAAATCGCTTGATGTTGACAGAGTCAACGATTTTGAAGGATTGGAAAAATCCTAGCTGTAAAGTTGTTTTACCAATCTATCCTTACTTACTTGGTCCTTGAATTTTCTCTTTTTCCAAAAAAGACAACAGAGAAATATCTCTGAAAATTTTTACGATATTCCAAAAATATCCTTTTACATTTAAAAAATTATACTAACCGTCAATATTTTCCAAAGTCTTCAACTACTGACAAAGATGTGAGAGAGCTGCTATTTGCTCAAAAAAAAGTTAAGTCGGAATTCATACAGATAACACTTGACAATTTTCTATTAGACAATGGCAAAAACAAAATAAAAACAGACCAAATAGATGTTGCATCTGTAAAAATTCTGACAGCAATTTTTTCTACAGGGAGATTGCAGAAAATGTGAGCACGAGGAGTCACATCGAGTACCCACAGCAAGTTTTTTAAGACACGAGACTTGCCTCCTAATATATTTAACCAGCGGATATTTTCAGAATGATACCAGAAAACAACAGACAAGAAGTCAATTCTATGTACTAACAATAAACATTTGGCAAACAAACTAAATGTTTCTGAATGCTAATGCAAACCAGTTATTTACATGAATTATTATACTTATTTATCTTCTTTTCTTTCACACGATGGAATGTATAAAGTTGGCTCGAGGGCTTTCCACGAGCAGCAGCTGATGCATCGATAACACTGATCGTTGAGCCTTGTGAGCTTGTCTGGTCTTTTCTACACAGACAAAAGCCTTACCATTTAAAAATATTGTCGACTTTTAAAATCTCAATATTATGCCTGTAAACTTATAAAATCAAATATAGAAGGAAAAGCAAAAAAAAAAAAATGAGAATGTACCCAGAATATCGATCCACTCTTCATTCTGCACCTCCATGTTTCAATCGAATGATAAGCAGCAAGCAAAAACTAGACAACCTCCAAATTTATCTGTAGGTTGGACGTCTGTAAGATCGAACCAGCGAGTACATAATGCCAACAAACACGCATTCACATAACACGTAATAACTAGCTACCAGATGGCTCTCAACTTCTTGTTTACAAAAATTAACAATAGAGCACATTCGGTTTAAATTGTATGATAAAAGACTAAAAGATGTTTCCCAAGTTTTGCATGTGAAGAAATAGCTCATCTCAAATCTATGATTAAATAAGTTTTTTAGACGAGATGCATAAATATTTTCATAGCATCAGTAAACTAACAATCGTAATAAAAAGAAGAGAATTAGATTGTAATTGGTCAAGCAACCACATTCAATGTATGCGAGATAATATATCAGATAACAAAATAGCAATTGTGCTTAAACATTTTCACATTTTTAAGAGATTAACACAATAAATTTTTGGTAGGAGTCCAATTGTTTTGCAGGTTTTAATATGAAAATGAACCTGAAGATTTATGAATTGCGAGCAGTAAAAGCAGCAGGAAAGACGCTCAATCGATTTATGTAATTTGTTTGTTGTATTTAAAGGATTGTGTATCAGTAGATTCTCAAATGTAGACAATACTAATAGTTAAGTATTTAGAGACCGGATTGAAGGATAATAGTTAATTGTATTTATAAACAGTCAAAAGGATTTTTTATCCACGCATTTCAAGGGACCCACAAGTGCTACTCTGTATTCACCACTTATTTTTATCTATTTGTAATTTAAACCATTTATAAACACTTTTCCAAACATGCTCTAATAGGCAATTACAGTTTGAATGTGGGAGTTGGGTGACACATTTGTCACTAAGCCAGGAACTTCCATAAATTAAGGTTGTGAAGGTTGTTTTCAAAAGTTAAAAATCTATTACAGCTCTGCTACACCAAATTAGACACCAAACTTTAGACCATACTGGGTTCTAAGGCACTCTGTTTTAACATAATACCACATGAGAGATAGAAAAAGAGAAACCAAGCTATTCGTTTCAAGTCCTCAACGACTAGTCAAAAGCAGAAATACCTGATAGACTTGATGAAGATGGTCCGAATCCATGAGCTGCTATTTTCATATATACACAATGCACGTACACTTGCAGGAGTGAATTCACAAGTCCACCAAGAATAGTACACAGAAGGATCGTGGATATGAAACATCCAAAAGAATAGAATTTTCCAAAGGTAGTGGGCATAGTGTACTCTCATCTATGAATATATTATTAACTCGCTAAATGACAGTTATTGTCTGAACAAATCAATATATAATGACCCAACTAATCAGAAGAAATATAACGTGGCACAGTTAAGAAACATTTATCCAATAGACGAACTGCTACATGTGTATGCACTCATACAAACTCGTGCAATGTTAAGCATTTATTCACAGATCATAAGAAAAAAGACAAGGACCAATGATCAATAAATAGTATCAGTAAAAATAGCTTATGTACATGTTAAGCATCGTAATTACATTATGGTTATATTTACAAACATAAAGAAAAATAGTTATTAGCCTGAAGAAACAACTTTAAAGCTGACAATGGAGGCAGATCCATATTCTACTGAAGAATCATTGGAAACAGTGTGTGAAAGATTAAGGTAATTGCCTTATAATAATTTTGCACTCTGACCACTTGAAGGGACTACAATTGCCAACCTTTTCTTGAAAACCTGCGTAAAAATATGATTTGACAATAATATGATGTTTTCAATTGCAATTATATTGAAGGTCATATGCCTTACCGATCTGAAGTGCTCCAACTCTTTCTCCAGTAAGGCATTGATGTCTCCTGCTAATGGCTGCATACTATTACGGGATAGAGACTCATATCTTGCTTCACCGAGTACCTGAAAATCACATCATATAAATTCAAAACCAGCTGCAAATCTTTACACCTATGTAGCAATTAAATAGATTTGCAGGAACTGACGAAAATATTAATAATCAAAATCGCTATTCGCATTATGGTTGGCAAGAGTCATTTTTCATATCCTGTCTCTTCTATCACAAGAAATAGGAAACACCTAAAAGCCAAGTTGCCAACTGCAGAGTTTATGGGCGATAGCTTTCAACTTGCATTAGGAGAATTCAAAATAAAGAATGAAACAAAGGAAAACCAAAGCTCTTCTATAATTTACCAATTCAAAACCTTCAGGAGAATGTGTAAATTCCATGTTCTGAAAATCCACAGGAAGGCATCGGTGCACTGCTGTAGATACACGTATAATTGTGCAGAGAATTCTAAATTTCTGTTTTACCTAATATTCGAGAGAAAAGATCAGCGTATCAATAATAAGAGATATCACAAAAATAAATTGGAAACACATGGGCAGGCACTGATATACACACACTTGGAATACAGACATTAGGATACCTCTTCAGTAGATTCTTCAAGAGAATTAGAATTTGGAATTTTTTTCCTATGGTGTCTCACCAACAATGCTATTAACTGAAAGCTTTTGAAATATTGTTAGCATCTAGAAAACTTGCAATATCCCACATGGAGAACAGACAAAGCTTAAGTAAGCCAAATACCTCAACCTCTTTATGATTATAACCATGGAGGTGATCCCCATTCTGCACATTAAAAGCACGATTGCCAAAGTTAACTAATAAATAAGTATTATAGTTCATGCAATGCTTGAGTAATGATCGTCCTCAGCTGATTCTGATGCATAGTCACAGTTTACTATGTTGTACGATTTGGAATTTTGTATAAATAAATTCATGCTACTACCCCCAGCCAAATTGCATGATATTTTAACAAGTACTCAATTCTATATGCCATAAAATCAATCCAAAGCATTAACTAAAGGAGTTCATACCACAATAACACGATAAGACTGCTTATGGTAACCCTTCTTGCCAGTACATAACCCAATATTGTGAAGCAAACAAGCAGCTTCTAGATACTCGAGATCACCTTCATCCATGGGTAGTAAAACCTTATCGCTGCCATCATCACCATTGTTATGAACCTCATTCCATTTTCTCAAGCCTTCAAAAATCCCCTGCAGAATCCAACTCAATAAACAATGGCACACGTTTCAACCAATAAATCCACTAAAACGTTCAGAACATCCGTACCCTTGCAATACCTGCACATATAGCAGCAGCCTTCATCCTTTTCTTATTGCTAAATCTCGATGCCAGCCTGACAACCGACCTCCACCGAGCATTTGCATTCAGATCAAATCCCTCAAAAACCCGCCCTAACATCTCTGTAATTACACCCTCCCCTAATGCATACCCAGATACCTCCATTTCCTCAATCTCAAGCCTTCTGAATATCTCATCCAATAAAATTGTTCAGGCCAAAATAAACCCAGCTCGGCTCTTAAAAAAACTTTCCCTCCTTCCCCTCCCCTCCATTTCCTTCTCCTCCTCACACAATCTCTCAACTAAACCCTTCAACTCCTCCCTACTGAATCTCCATTCTTTTTTATATAAGTCCTCAAATACTCCAGAATTTTCATCTACATTGCCGGCATACCCTTTACAAACAGCCTTCTCAATCGCCTTAATTGTACCCGAGGAACCTATCACTACATCTATCTTAAACTCCTTAATTTTCTTGATTAAATCAGAATTCTCGATCTCTTTTCGAATGTGTTCTCGCATTCCCATAATTTGGGTGAAATTCTGGGTTAAAGTTACATGACCTAATTTCAATGATTTAGAGAACAACACGTTTCCCTCGAAACCGACTGTGAATTCAGTAGAGCCCCCACCAATATCGATAGTAAGAATCGTAGAGTGGAAAACCGGATAGAACTGAAGGACGCCAAGGTAAATGAGGCAGGCTTCTTCAATGCCGGAAAGGATTTCTACCTGATGTCCGAGGTTTTCGCGGACTGAATCGAGGAATTGGGTCTGGTTGGAGGCTTCGCGTATGGCAGAAGTGGCGACGAAGCGGGAATTGGAGGAAGGGAGGCCGTGGGTGTGAAGAATTTGTTGGAACTTGAGAAGGGCGGAGATTGCACGGCGGATTGAGGCATCGGAGATGGTGGAGCTGGCAGTGGTTGTAGTGGTGTCAAGGCCGAGAAGTACGGGTTCTTTGATGCGGTTGAGAGTGAGGAAGCGACCGGAGGAGGGATCAGTGCTGACAATCAGAAGTTTGAAGGAGTTTGTGCCCATATCCACGGCGGCGAAGAGGTTTCTCTTCGTGGTGGCGACACTGGTGGTGGCCGGCGGAGGAGGTGGGAGCCCGGTCGACATTTTTCTGTATCAGGAAAATCAGTTACTTTGC
>CAIGRN010169346.1:863-12128 GCA_903798345.1 Fraxinus anomala | reverse complement strand
AATGTCATCATCCTCCTCGTTCCCAGTAGGAGCTTCAATTACGCTTAATGCGTTCCTTTGTAGTTTTACCTCTATGCCGTTGGTAAGAACCTGCATTTTATAGAAACCAAATTTTACAATCAAATAATAGAATAAATTCATTAACCCCTTGCATATTCTTGTATATTTTATCGTTTGTAGGTACCTACAGATGAGTATACCCTATTCAATATTCTACTTCTCGGCACCAACAATTTCAATGCGAGTTATGAAATTATAAATAAGCATTACAAGGAAGAAAAATTTTCTGCCGAAGGCAATAAAAAGCAACTCATTTTGCTAACTTAAAATCAAACTCAGATGAACTTTCAAGGAAAATTAACCAGTTGAATCCAATTATACCTAGAAAATTTTGTATTGGCAGTCTGTGATGAGGTCGAAGTTATATAGGAAAGAATTGGAAATAAATGAACATCGACTATCTTTCATTCCAACTCCTCGTTATAAATAATGAAACACCAATCAATTACCCCACCACCAACCCCTAAAATAATTTTAAAATTCAGCCAAGCAAGAAACCCCTTTTTTTTTTTTTTGTGGAATTAAATATTAATTTATGAATGAAAGAAGTCAATATCAATGAAGCTGTAATGAGAGAAACCCTAATTTCCAATTCATTATAATAAAAAGTCTTCAAAAAGATCTATGATAACAGCAGATCCATTCACAAAAACCCACATGCAACAAACTCCATTATGAAATACCCAAATTTAGAACACCAGCAGCAATCAGAAGATAGAATTCTGAACAAAATTCACTCTAAAAAAGTATCTCTAGCTTCATAATTTCGAATGAAAAGTAATCTAGTATTTCAAAAGTACAGATTTTTTGACAAAATCCTATCTCAAATTCACACACAAAACCGGAATTTATTACCATAAAAATTAAAAAAACACAAAAATTACACAGTTCCACTCAACGTTTACAAAAATAAAATAAAACATAAATTCACTATATTATCTCACATTTCTTCAAATAAAGAAACCCACATTACAAACCCCAACTTCAAATGCATTTATCCAAAAAAGACTCAAAACTTTTGCAAGAATTTACCAGCCAATGCCATCCACCAAGCCCAACAGCTTTCTTCACCACACCTTGAAGCCCCACTAACACAGACTTGGTGCGGTTATTTCCAGTCACCACCACCTTAGTATGGCGTGGCAGCACAGAAAGCTCCTCCTCACTGCTCTCACCACAGCTCTGAAACTGTGAAGAGTGTGAAGAAAATCCTCCATTGTGTACAGTACTCTCCACTGTAGCTTCCAGCATTTCCAAAAAAAACCCACAAAAACAACCAAATACGCTACCTCAGGCTTAAAATTTAGGCCTGATCGGAAGATCCTGCATTGGTGAGTATAAAAATGAAGTCTTCGGGTTAAAGGGTGTTGGAAATTGGCGATGCAATTTGGGTTTTTTAGACAGAGAAAACACAGATTGTAGAGAGAGGAAAAGAATGATGTGTTTTGTACTAACTACTAAGAAACTTTATTATTATTTGTCTATGGATCCCAAAGACATGAAATAAACCAATTATAAGCTGCCACGTACTGGAACGGCTCGTCGTGAAATACGACTAGTAGGGTGAGTTTTATAGTGTTGACTATTTGACTCCTTGTCAAATGACTAAATTGCCCCGGAACCTCTTTTGATGATAATAATTTCTTTCCCCAGGTCAAATTAATTTTGGTTTTACAACCCAATTTGAAAATAATTACGCGACATTTTTCTGTTAATTACTTAATTAAGAATAAGGCTGTCTTCATAGGTATTTTCCTCAATAGTTATAGGATATCTCTATCAAAATTGTCGTTTGATGTAATGGAATTCTAGCCGTGGTTCTTTGTCATAAATTTTTCCGCGTCAAAATTTTTGAGATATTTTGATTATAATGAATAATTGCATTACTCTAATATCAATCAGTTGGTATGAATTATTACCTGCAATCACAAATTTATTTTTTAAAATACATTTTTCTCTTCTTTCAATAAAATAATATTACATGCAATCACAAATTTATTTTTTATTTTTTAACGATACATTCTCTATCAATCTAATATTCAAAAATACATTATACACAAAAAATGGAGCTCAAACATGCCCTCAATTTTAAAAATGAAAAAAAAAAATGTTAAATATGAGTTGAAATATATACCTTTAAATGAAAATATAAAAGTTATAATTGCCGATCTTGCTCATCATTTTAAGTCCCAGTATTTTTGTAACTAAAAATTAGATTCTTAGTTAAATTTGATAAAAATTATGAATTTCATGAAACGTATAGTTAAAAATTAATTTGTAAAAAATGAAGACAAAATAAGGATTAAAAAATTTTGGTTGATTTTCTTTCCTTTTCCGTCTATCTAAAAATTTAAATATAGTAGATTAACAACAAATCATAGATACAATTTTTCAATCGCCATCTCACATAAAGGCCATGTTTGAGCCTCACTCTTTCTCCTTTTTTTCCATTCATTTTTCTACGATACTCATTTTTAACCACACATTTTCTTCCAATAAAATAATATTACACACAAATTTAAAATTTTTCACCACACATTCTCACATCAATCACTATTCAAAAATTAATTTTTCTTAAAAAATTAATTCAAGGTAAGTGTTTACCATGGCCTTCCGTCTCTAAAAGCTCTTTTCCTTTTCAATATATTCTTAAATAATATTTAAAGGTCTCGACGAATTAAAGTTCATATTTGATTCTCATTATTTTCAAAATACATTTTTCTTTCTTTTCGACTCTACATTCTTCGATAAAATAATATTATACTCAAATCTAAATTTTTATTCTTATTTTTTAACCATACTCGTTTATATCAAATCTAAAAATGTATTTTTACAATGAAATGGAACTCAAACATGTTCTAACAAAATTGAAAGAATACTGAAATGAAGAGGGTGTTTTTGGTAAATTCAAAGACGGCGAGGGGAGGTTACAGAAAATTAATGGAGTGGGGCCTACTGCCGTCGGTGGTGGACCCACTGACCCACATGTCTTTGTCCCATTTTATGCAAACAATTTTCTGTATCTATATTGTTTTTATTACTGTATCTAATTATCTCTCTATAATTCAGTCTATAAGATAACCTTAATAATTTAATTATAATAATTAAATGAATAATATGTTTCCCGCCATAACAGAGCAGCATGGGCCGTCGATCTAGCACGAGAGCAATATGAGCGTTCAGATCATTTTGGATGACCTAACATAATATTTGGTGCACATACTTAGAGATGACAACCGAGTCGAGCGACTCGTCGACCGCTCGACTCGTAAAAAACGAGCCACGAGCCACTCGGGCTCTTCAAAAAGACGAGCCCGAGCTCGAGTCGAGCAAGCGGCTCGCTAGCTCAGCTCGTTTTTGACGAGCGACTAGTCAATTTTTTCAAATTTTTATAGACCTTAAAAAAAAAAATAGGCGAGCTCATGAGCCGAGCTGAACCACGAGCTCGTGCTTATATACCGGCTGGCCCATTGACATCACTACACATACTCGTTTATATCAATTATTTTTTTTATTTTGCAAGGTGTGATCGCACATTGACATCACTACACATACTCGTTTATATCAATTACTTTTTATTTTGCAAGGTGTGATCGAATTGGATGTTTCAACTCTCAAGTAGATAGGCACGTTGATTAGTGTCAAATAGGATTTGGCCTATTTATTTTTATTTTTTTAAAATTTAAAAAAATATATACTATGTTCTCTTTGAAGTAAATTTAAATGTGGAACACATTGTGTTATGAACATTCTATTGTCAGCTTCTATACGTGTCATCACTATTATTTGTAATAAATTGGGTTACGCTTATGTTTGTCGTCGCCCTAGTAACATATTGCATTACAAGGGTTTTTATTGTAATTCAAGTCAAAAATGAAATTATTGTCCGTACTTCATTAAAATGTGTGCCCAATTTGACTAGTGGAGTTAGGAGCTTCATGGGCCACCTCAATTTTGCAACAACAATTATTTGGGAGAATATATATTTTGAAGAATGTATGATTAAAAAATTAAAAATTTATGTGTAAAATTAATTTTTTGAGAGAATATACGATTGAAAATGAGTTTTAACAAATATGAATTTTTAAAGAATGGGGAGCAACAACTTAGAATTAATTTTATATATTCATATCAGAATTAAAACACAACAAGTCGTTGTAGTATAGTGGTGAGTATTCCCGCCTGTCACGCGGGTGACCCGGGTTCGATCCCCGGCAACGGCGTCTTTAAATTTTTTTTTTTTTTTGTTTATGGGGGTTTCATCACTTCCACGTTCCAGCATATAAAAATTGAAGAACCATCAAACCAAAAATGACGAACTAAACCTTTTATTCTCATTTAACTTGAATTTTCAGAAAATTGATACAATAAATAAATACGAAAAGTGAAAATTTCAAAACCCCATTTGAAGAATTGCATATGAACACACAAATTGCAAAAAAAAAAAAATATGAAGAGAAAATGCAATGCTATTCCATTTTATACGACCAAAATCCAAGAATTGTTACAACAAAAACGAATTCTAGGTAAACTTGAATTTCAGTAAATTGTTACAATGAGCAAACATAAAAATAAAATTTTTTAAACCCCAGGTGAAAAGTTGCACAGAAAGTGCAGTGCTGTTGCTCATTGTCCCTAAAATTGCAATGCTATTCCTCTTTATACAAAAGCAAATCACCTAAAATCCAAGAATTGTTACAAAACACTAATTTCGAATCATTCTAGTTAACTCAGATTTAGGATATTCTTACAACAAACAAATCGTAAAATTCCAGTTCAAGAATTTGCAGCATCATTCTAGTTCTGCCTATGAGCAATGTAATCAGCCAAAGCAATCAATGGAGCCGCCTTGTCCGGATCAAAATCAGCTAATTGTTCTTTAGCATCATCATTCAATTTCTCAGCAAATTCCCTAGCCTGATCCAATCCCAACAATTTGGGATAAGTTGCCTTATCCGCCACCAAATCTTTTCCTGCAGTTTTTCCCAATTCTTCTGAGGATTTCGTCACATCCAATATATCATCGACAACTTGGAACAACAACCCAATTTTCCTTGCAAATGTTCTTAATTTTTCGACTTGTTTATCAGTTCCACCCCCAAGAATCGCCCCCAAAACAACTGCTGCCTCTAATAAAGCAGCAGTTTTGTGAATGTGAATGAATTCTAATTGAGGCAATCCCATTTTTGTATTGTTACCAGTACAGCTTAAATCCACAACTTGCCCTGCCACCAGTCCTTCCGTGCCAATGGCCTTGGCCAACTCTCCCACGGCCGCCAGAACCTGATTCGATGGGACCCTATTGGCGGCAGTGACGATAAATTCGAAGGCGAAAGCCAATAAGGAATCGCCGGCAAGAACCGCCACGTCCTCGCCGAATACTTTATGGTTAGTGGGCTTTCCACGGCGAAGATCATCGTTATCCATACAGGGCAAATCATCGTGAATAAGTGACATAGTATGGATCATTTCCACCGCGCAGGCAGCAGGTATGGCGGCGGACTTGTGGCCTCCCACCAGCTCACAGGCGGCGATACATAGCATCGGGCGCACCCTCTTGCCACCTGCCAACAAAGAATACCGCATTGCTTCATGGATCTTTGGCGGGTTCTTTACCGAAACAGCTTCATCCAATGCCTTGTTCACATAATTGGCCTTTTCAATCATATATTCCTTGATATTGAAGGTGGGTTGTTCCTTCTGGGTCTCAATTGTTTCTTCTTCTTTGGTGATGATGGCTGACACAGTGAATGAAGAAATGGATCTCCTGTGTTTGAGCGAATTTTGTTCGAATTTGGGATTCTTGATTACAGGATTGTAGATAAGGCCAATGAAATCGAAGGATTTATACGAGGACGGACGGTTGAAAATTGAGCAAGTTTGAACACATGAATCCATAAGATTCATAGATCTCATCTTCTTGATCTCTGGGCTACGAAAGGGAAAAAGGAAACAGATCTAAAGATCAAAGCAACTGTGTCGAAAAGATTAGTTCAGTGACTTTTAAAAGTTCGAATCTGAAAAAGAAAATAACAGGGACAATGAGGGTGGGGGTACATCCATATTGCAAATGGATTATTCTCTATGTACCTTTTACGTGATTCCTTATGGACACGCTATGTTTGTGTAAACATAGCATGATCCATTGCAAATTAACAAATGGGCTAATATGTCAAAATTATCGAACTGTTCCATCTCGTTTTCTAAAATTTAGTTTTCTTTTCTTCAAGCTAATTTTCAATTATAATTTTTTCAATTTTTCGATCATATATTTCATAAATTTTAATCAAAATCTATCAAAAATATGATTTTTTTAGCTAAAACATGAACTTAATCTTTGAAGGGAAACCATTCCTTGGGATTTCAGCTAGGTAAGCCCTACTTGCAGGCAGAGTTTTACTCCTGCCACTAATAACTGAATTTGACAAGTCCTACACATCTGCTTCCAACCAACGGATGAACTTCCAACATGGTTCCAACGTCTCCAACATTCAATCTTTTGAGACCAGTGGCTCGACAAGTTCCTTACAAGGATGCAACACCGGAGGAGACAATTCGACTTCGAGAATGTGGTGGTGAAGCCATGAGAAGGGGAGAGGATTCATGAGGTGGGATTTGATGATCTTGAGCTCACACTGGGAAGTGGAAACAATTTCAGTGATTAATCACATTCTAAACAAGAATCATCATCTTCATGTTAATTACAAGTCTTTTGATACCTTCATATTTGCCCTTGTTTCTAGTACAAACACTTTTTGTTGCCAATTTTGAAATCAAAGGTTTTGATGACCATCCCAAATAACCAAGATATATAATTTCTACGATAAAGATGACAAATGTAGAATTTATATCATAGTTACATCAATATTAGTCATACACATATACACCAAGCCAATTCCTAAAAGAATTTACAGTGTCGATTAAAGAAAACATAAATCAGTAGCACTACAGAATGTTCAGTTACTATACCAGCACACAACTAAGTGTGGATCCCAGAACAATAGAGACGACGACATTTTCACTAGTTGAGATTAAAATTGCATACAGAAGTCGGCTCAAAGCTATACCACCTTACCAGACAGACTCATTATAACATCTTTGGTAGAAAGGAATGGATAGTGCTAGACAATATTAGCGAAGAAAAAAATGTTAAAATTTTGTTCGTTATAATGTCGAAGTCCAATCAAATACTCCATACCTAACCTGCACTTACAGTTCACAAAGTTGTGTCTCACTAGAAGAGCACATGCACGTCGCTGTCTCCCTTGTAACTTCTGTCTTTTCTAGTTGGGGTGTGGAATTCGTTTTGACATTTATGCTACATTCATTGTATCTGAACTCTGAAGCATGTTGTGAGATGATCGTTAACTATCCCAGCTACTTGCATGAACGAATACACAATAGTAGGGCCAATGTAGCAGAAGCCCCGCATTATATCCATGCTTATGAGTTCGGATTTTGGTGTTCTAGTACTTGACGTGAATAATGAAATCCGCTTTTTAAAGGTCTGTGATTCACAAAACACGAGCAATAGTTACTGAAGGAGCCGAATTCCTGCTCGATCTACAAAAACCAAAAAATTGGATATGAAAGTGAGGAAAATGCTCGTGGTTCATTTTTAACTTTCTGTCAAGAAAATTATAAATTTATAATGTTCTTCACAAAGAAAGGCTTTCCGCACAAGACTAGACACAGCATATGTTGAAAAACATAGAAAATGTGCCACTTTTACTATCTTAGGATCGAAACTTGGTCCAGGCATTTCAGGAGAAATGTTGACAACCCGATCAGATTTTAACAAACTGGGTCTCTGACTTTTGAAGAACGGGTAAAAGATAGAATCTCTGACAAAGCGTTTTGATATTCAACCCTTTGGCTTTTGGGTCAAACTGAACAGTCTGATTCAGATTTAATAGCAACACGCATAAAAGTGTAAGAGGTTCGAAAGAACTCAGAGTTTAATTTGGGACTGTTACCTTGAGCAGTTGTTTTGCATTCCCCCCGATTGCACGAAGTTTAGGTTCAGATAGCAATGTATTGCCATTCATTTTCATCGACATCAACTTCTTCTCATCAAATTTTGCAACTGATGACGCATCAAATTCATCAAAAAGCTTTCTGCAAACGCAATTCATTTATGGTTTATGATATCAAACACACGAAAAAGATACACAAAGGAGTGAAAGCCAAAGTCAATTGAGAGATTGAACCTAAATGTTTCTCTCTTGCTAAGGATCGCCAGCCATGTGAGTTCTGACAATGCTTGTGATAAAACAAGTAGCTCAAAAAGTTTCATATCATCCTTAACAGTGACTCCCTATTCCTCATCATGGAAAGAAGCATAAAGTGGATCTGCACAGTAAGATATCAAAATGAGCGGGTAGTTCTTAGAGGTATTTCAAGCTACAATCCATGTGCCCATGTTTGGGCTCCATTTTTTTTCAAAACTCATTTTTAACCGCACATTCTCCCATAAAATAATTTCACATGTAAACCGAAAACTTTTCCTTATTATTTTTAACCATATATTTTCCGAAAACTCACTATGCCAAAATACATTTTTAACCAAAAATGGGCATAATTTAATTGTGTTACATTTCTTTGTCTTTGCACAATTCATTCTTTAGATGTAAGAATTTAGTTCCATATTTCACAGCATTTCAATGTGTTTCACAGTTGGAAATGGCATTAGAATGCAGATACCAAAACATTTCATTTATTAATTTCAAACCGATTGCTTCAGAAAATAAGGAAAGCTCGTCATGTCAATTCTAATAGACAGTAAGGAATTCCATAAGTTGAAATGAAAATATGCTCCAAATCTCAAAAAGCTAATACAGTTCTGCCAAAAATGCTTCACATATTTGGATATAGGTATTTGCAGTCATAGTTATACATGGACTCAAAGAGATTTTTACTGAACAAGGGATATCTCATATCATCATACTATGTAATTATTGATATGGTAGTAAAATTTAAAATTATATGACCACATTGACAATATGATTTCTTAACAACAATTAAATTGCATGTGTAAACTGATTGACGTATATAGGATCAAGATTAACCTATATCCTAACATCCGGACGTCCCAATGTCTCATTCATTTTTAGGCTATTCCATACATTTAGTTTCAGAGTTTTATGGCCATCAGAACACGTATTGATCTAGCAGCCATGTTGCCCAGATCTTATTTATGTTAGTCAACTGAACCAGTAGCAGTGAACAGACAAATCTTCACGGATCAAAAACATATATTTCTCCCTCAGTCACTCTCTAGCTTTTCTTATTAGAAAAAACAAATAAAATTAGAGTTCACAGATATTCTTCTTCGTCCTTTGGCATTGTACATTGTCTTTCTTGTCCTCACACTCCCAATGCCTATTGGTAGAGGCTACTCTATCTATATATAGATATCTTTCTCATTCGCCACTTCTAGTTTTACATATAATTAGTTCTCTGCCCTTCTTCATTGATTCATCTATTTTCCCACATGTTCTTTGTTTGCACATATTTACTTAGTAGTTAAACTGAGGCAATGTTAGTCCAATCATTGTTAATAAATTCAAATTTAAACATGATCTTCTTGTTGCCAACTCCAAGTTTGTATTTCATCAAAACAAACACAATATAAATTCTGGTGATTAGCATGTATTGTTTTCTAAGAATTAAATTTAAACTTGAAATGATCTCTCAAAAATTCCTGTTCTGAGCAACCAAACATAGCACAAAAACAGTGTTATAAACCTCACAATCAACCCAAGGCAATAACTTAACCTGAGAACTATGGCACATTCAACTAATCCGATATCCACAGGAGATATTGTACTAGCTTTAGATCAAGCAAACAAAATCAGAAATACGAGGGCGCCTTGACTACAGCTACATCCACTTGCCTCCTTTTCACTAGAAAAGGATTCCTAATTTCCTATGGTAATCGCGTACCTCTCAATCTATGTCTCACTGAAACTGCTGCCTAACTAACAGTTTACTTACATAGTAATTAGGCTTCATGGGTTATTCAACATTTTTCATTTCTAAAATAACAAAACAAAAATCTTCCAAAAATGCAAAAAACTGTAAAACCTCATGAAAACAAACTTAAATTACGGTAAGAAGGAAAAAAAAAGTACAACATAACCAAAAAAATATTACCGGAATTCGGAGTGATCAAATCGCAGCGCTTAACAAAACCCGCAACCATTGGAGATATGGCCAAAACTTCAACTCTATCAGGCACAATCTTGGCAGTTTTAACCACGCCGTTACTATTTTTCACAATCCTTCGTTTCGAACTTACTTTTTATAGCTGAACCACTGCAAGAAGAAGAATCCGAAGAACTATCAACTGAAACATTGTTCCGCACAACTGCAACAGCAGCACAGCTGTCGCCATCTGGTTTGTGTGGCGTCTGTGTAACTAATCTTTTAGGCGTCTCCACAGACTTCTTTGATAGTATTTTCCTTTTCGTCCTCCGTTCTTCCAGACCCGATCCCGATTAGCAGTCGGTGCAAGTATGGACCGGGTTTCGGATCCAGATTTCCAGTAGCCACTGACATTGCTAGATTGCTCTGAAATTCAGGGTGAATTGTTTGTATTTACAGTGGCGAGGGCGAAAGGGTAAATTAGACTAGACGTAGAGGGTAGAATTGAAAGGAAATTTTTGCAAATAACTGGAAATGCTTAGATATGTTGACCGGTAATAGACGGTTGTGATGACGACGTGTCCGGTGGCTAGTTGCCGTTTTGGGATGCGGAAAGGGTCAGCGGGCTAAGAACTTTTTGTGATGTCTCGATTTTGCAATTGTCAAAATTCAAATTCCTTGCTATTATTTTTTGGGAAAATGGACTAACGTTGTAATTATATGTACAAGTTATGGACTTCACCTACAAAAATTAAAGGTTTTGGTGTAATCTGCAAGAAAATAAAAGGTTTGGGACCGATGCTGTAATTTTTCTGAGTCAAAATTACTATAGCAACGTTGACTGACGATTTTTTGGACGGAATTCAAGGTTTAGGACCGACACTGCAATTACATATAAAGATTTGAAATTCCGACCACAAAAATTAAAGGTTTGTGTATAATCTGCAACAAAATGAAAGGTTTGAGACCGCGTCTGCAATTTTCCCTTATTTTTTTATTTATTTCTTTGTTAAAGGATTTTTTTTTTTTTTTTTTTTTTTTTTTTTTTTTTTTTTTTTT
>CAIGRN010169340.1:0-30555 GCA_903798345.1 Fraxinus anomala | reverse complement strand
CACTCTTTATACTCTTGGCCCCAAGAGAGCCTTCCTCCATGAATATTACATCACCAAGCTGCTCCACCCACAAATGAGTATTACATCACTCAGCTGCTCCATCCACGATTCGAACTCCCCACCCTGGGGTTGTAAGCCCAGCAATGCCCGTCCTTTGTCAACTTGGATGTACCCTGGGAGACTGATGCCTATTCTTGATCATATGACAACTTGCAGTTTACTGAGCCCTACCTAAGCAAGCTCGCTATCTCTCTCTCTCTCTCTTAATATTATTTAGCATAACTGATATTTAACATTATCTTGATGACAACAGTTGTGACATTAAGAGCATGTTTGAGCCCTATTTTCTTGTCAAAAATGTATTTTGGAATATTGATTTGATGGAAATATGTGGTTAAAAAATAAGAAAAATTTTAAGTTTACGTATAATATTATTTTATTGAAAAATATGTAGTTAAAAATAAGAGAAAAATATATTTTGAAAATAATAGGAACCAAATATTCGAACTCCCCACCCTGGAGTTGTAAGCCCAGCAATGCCCGTCATTTGCCAACTTGGATGTACCCTGGGGGACTGATGCCTATTCTTGATCATATGACAACTTGCAGTTTACTGAGCCCTACCTAAGCAAGCTCGCTATCTCTCACTCTCTCTCTTAATATTATTTAACATAACTGATATTTAACATTATCTTGATGACAACAGTTGTGACATTAAGAGCATGTTTGAGCCCTATTTTCTTGTCAAAAATGTATTTTGAAATATTGATTTGATGGAAATATGTGGTTAAAAAATAAGAAAAATTTTAAGTTTACGTATAATATTATTTTATTGAAAAATATGTGGTTAAAAATAAGAGAAAAATATATTATGAAAATAATAGGAACCAAACAAGTGCTAAATTACATGTTCAATTAAATACAATAATTTATGATCTAGTTAATAGAACCTATAATACGCTAATTTCTAGACTGTTTAATACCAAACATTATTCTTCTCTAAAAGGTGTACTTGGCGCCCCATGTTCGTCCAGGGCCATGTGACCTTAGACGAATAGCAAAACTCATTTTTGAAGTATTTACACATTGTTGAACATGAGATACAAAAAGTCTTGTGTGACACGAATCAATATTTTGCAGGTTGTTGAAGGTGCACGAGCTGTGGGAGCGTGTAAGATAATAGGAGTAGATGTCAACACTGATAAGCTAGTTAAAGGTATATGGTTAGATCCACCAATAGCTACCTAACTTTATATTTGGTGTTACCATGACCATCCAATTTGATTTTATTTCACCATGGCCGTCCAAATTGATTTTGTTTTACCATAGCTACCCAATTTTATACTTAGTATAGCCATAGTCATCTAACTTCTTTTCATCATTTTCACTAATTTTAAAATTGGTAAACGGTAACTTTGTAATATATATATATATATATATATATATATATATATATATGTAAAATAAATTAAAAAAACTTATTTTAAAATAAACGTTTTTAAAATTCAAAAAAAAAACTTTTATTTTTTTTAAATTTATTTTATACATATAATAAAAAGTTATTGTTTTATTCCTTTTAAAATTAGTGAATGGTGAAAAGAAATTTGGTGGCCATAATGAAATGTTATATGAAATTAGATGGTTATGATGAAACGTTATATAAAATTGGGTGGTCTGATAAAATAAAATAAAATTAGATAACTATATTGATACTAAGTATAAATATGGGGATCATAGTGAAACAAAATCAAATTAGGTAGACATAGTGACACTAAGTATAAAGTTGAGTAGCAATTTGTGGATTTAACCCAAAAGGTATACGACAAAATTACAAACAACTATACATGTTTGGGAGATTTATAAACATTGTTTCACAAACTTAAAAGTCTAAATTACAAATTAATTATGTATAATTAGTAATATTAATGAACCATGTAAGAAGAAGAAGAAGAAGAAGAAACCTTTGGTTAAATGAAAATGCAATGAAAATGTATAGAATCTAACTAGCTCCCACTAATTTTTCTATCTTCAGTGTACAAATAGTTTAAGTCAATATTAATTCTCTCTCATTATGAACAGGTCAAACAATTGGGCTCACTGATTTCATAAACCCAAAGCTTATAGATAAGCCGGTGCATGAGGTTAGCATTTGTATTTCATTAACAAATCAGACAACTTGATTTTACTTTTTTCAATTTGTTTTTCAAGTTTCTGCAGATGTATAGCTCACAGCATATGCCCATTTCCAGCAAATTAAAGCTACTGCATTTGAATTTTCGTTTACATTAATTAGTAAATATGGTGGATGCAGAAAGTTAAAGACGTTATAGAAGGAGGAGTGGACTATAGCTTTGAGTGTGCAGGGAACTTAGACGTGCTACGGGAAGCCTTTCTATCCAGCCACGATGTAAGATTATGATTTTCAAAGCGGTTCATGTATATCTCAAAGTACATTGTATTAGACGCAATTCGATATAGTCCATCTTATCAAATAAGTCATAAGTGTAATATATTAACGAGTCCCCTCTTGTCGTACTCTTGCTTACTATATCCAGATCCACTCTTGTTATTGCAGGGTTGGGGATTGACAGTAGTTTTAGGGGTTCATCCATCCCCAAGATCTCTCCCTTTACATCCAATGGAGCTTTTCGATGGCCGAAAAATCGTGGCATCAACCTTTGGTGACTTCAAGGGCAAGTCCCAGCTTCCTGATTTTGCTAAACAATGCATGGATGGGGTGAGTTTTTCACTACCATTCAAATTCCATGTGATTTTTGGTCGTCCTTTTTTGAGTTGATTATGTATATATATCATAGGATACTTAATAGTTCTAGTTTCAGGTGGTTAAATTGGATGAGTTCATCTCTCATGAACTGCCATTTGAGAAGATTAATGATGCTTTCCAGCTGCTTATTGAGGGGAAATCATTGAGATGTCTCCTTCATCTTTGACGTGTTTTGTTTGGTGTCCCTTGAGAAAATATATTCATCTTCAGAATTAGTTTTATAGGACGTTCTTTATGTATTCAAGATGATGGGATCATATGTTCTTTTGCATAATAAAAACGTTGTTAATTACTCTAGAATTTAATAATATGCCCCGGTCTAGTGCAGATTAAATTGTATATTAAAATTAATGACAAAATCAAGAATTAATTTTAAATATAAATTTCGTATGATTCACACTGTTTCAAGTGCACATTTTATCAATATTTATCAAATATTAGAGATCAATTTTTATTTTTGGATAAATCGACCTAAGTGGCACATTTTTTTAATACTAAAAGAAAACGATCCTAAGAGTAGGCTAGGCCTAACTTGAAAAAAGAAAATAAAATAAAAGAATTAGTCGTATATGCGTAGTACAATGTAAAAATGATGGATACATAATATACCTCATGCTACAAGAATTCCTTCAGGAGTTTTGACAAATTGTTTGACATTGGTCCTATGATGCAATAAAGGTGAAAGATGTGAAGGTTCATGGGAGTTGCTAGTTCAACTATAAAATCATCTAATAGGTAAACAACGCGAAATTAAAAATAACATGTCATTTTTTAATTGTTCTAGATGTTTAGTCAATCAAGTCAAATTACACTATGTTGAATTGCCGCAAAAATAATTAAAAGTAGTAAATAACACAAGATTTGATAATAGAGAAAACATTGAATTGTGTAAAAACTTTGGGACAAAGCCAGTAGTTTCCACTATAGACAATCAGAATTTACAGTATGATCCATCCTAGAAAACTCACTAAACTCGCTGATCTAATTCCTGCAATCTCCAAGACCCGTTGGAATGTGCTTCACTCACACTTGTTCCCAATCTTTTAGAATTGTCTATCTCATGTGGAACACCAGAACGTCTTGTTCTTGTCCTCTTCACGTGCTTCTGGTCCAACCTCCCTTAATTTTCAGTAATATCTGAAAGCTATTGAGAAAGTATCTTCCTAATAATATCTAGGAAGTTGATGTTTTAGATTTTAAGAAATTCGATATTTTTCCAAACTTGTGGTTGATTGATTTCAAGAATCAAAAGGTTAATTTAGATTTCAGGATGTGTTCTTAGATCTTGAAATAATGTTATGAATATGTAAAACAATGATCAACCGTGCTTTTGGACGTTCATTGGGTAGGTTATATATAAGGAATAGTGTTTGAGATAAATAGATTAAAAAACCAAGTATTTGAAGCAAAACAGATTTTTGATCATCGATGTTGCTCGAACGTCAAGCTAGCGATAGGCGAATAGCAGCTGAGCATTCATCAGTATTTTTATCATAACTTTTTTCTCCCAATATTCGATTGAGGCGATTCAAAATGATTTGGAAAGCTAACTCAAATGAGAAGATATAGCATTGCCCAAATTTCAATGTTTTCTATATGAAAAAAGCTTTGCAAGTTACGATTGAGAATTTGGAACATAATTTATGCGGCTCTTTGATACTCTTTAGACTTTCAATTCATTCACTTAATTATACGTGATCTTCTTGGAAATCTTGAACTCCTTCAATGATAATACTACCCTCCAAAAGACTAATTGACTTTTACAACTCTTTTATAACAATCATATTCTTTTACAATAATTATTTTATCTAAAGAATGTCAATACAACTAAAAATCTAACCGTTCATTTGATGTGAAGAATGTAATAATACAAGTAAGTTGCATTTTCCAGATAAACTCACAAATTCTCTTGACTATTATCATCCAACGACCATGGTGAAAGTGCTGAAATAACTATTGAGATTAAACTACAATAAACACATATTTATTGATAATTTTCTCAAGATCATTAATATATTTTCTATTCGTACATAGCATATGTAAAGATGTGAAAATCATACCCCATATTATTACCATTGTCATCATATTAGCTTTCTTTGCATCAATTGATTGTAATTGTAGAAAAATCAAAAATCATTTGGCACAAGGAACATGCCCCCGTTTGGTAGGGATATATTTTATTTTAAGTTAAAGTTAACAATTAATTTTAACCGCATATTTTATGGGACTCAATTTTTCAACTATACATTTTATCAACTTTTATAAAAATCTATTAAAATTTTGATTTTAATTCCTATCAAACATGAACAAAAGTGTGTTCACTTTATCTGTCCTTTGAAAAGACAATATGGGTCTGTGTTGAAAAAATATTTTATGCCCTCAGCCTATTGATCCAAAGCCCAACAACACCCACAGGTTTTCAGTTCAACGAATTAACTCAAACGGTACTCATAAACATAGCCCTAATTTTTCCTTTCTTCTTTCTTTCTTTATTATTATTATTATTATTATTATTATTATTTGTGTATAGTGAGTGTGTTGGATATGCAGTGAGGGTTAGGATTTGTCAAATACAAGATGAGTATCAAATTCTTGACGCTTTCAAAAGGAACAAAGAGCATGGGCATGAAGAGCGGAGGGATAATATTCAAGTGTTCATTATTTGTTTCTTTTTGTATGCTTGAGGTTTGAGGTGGAAATATTCTGCGGATTTTCGGAAGTTAGCCCATGTGCTACTATCCCTTCAAGAATTTTTTTTTAAAAAAAACTAGGGTTCATTTGATTACAAGAATGAAATTTGGGTGGAAAGAAAATAAATTTCAGGGGAGTGAATTGTCTAGAACTTGTTTTACGGGGAATTATCAATTGATTGTGTTTGATTTGTATAATTTTTCACTTGAAAAATATTGAAATTTTAGATCTTTTGATATTCGTTTGACTTCGTTTTTCATGGAAATTGTCCATTAAATGAATATAATTTGTTACAATTTGGGATAAAATTTGTTTCCATTGTCAAAAATAAATAAATAAAAAGTTGCCTAAAAAAGCTTTTCTCACCAAAGTGGTGGGAAAAACTTTTCCTCAAAAATCAAGAAAATGTGAGCATGTGGGTGAAAGATGAAAAATCAATTCCATGAAAAATTTGAGCAATCAAACATGTAAAAATGTGAAAAATGAAATTTATTTTTTCATGGAATTGAAGTACACTCAAACAGGGTCTAAAATGAAAATGAAAATGAAAATGAAATGAAAATGGAAACAGGCCTACTACGTCTTTGTTTGGACTCCACTAAAATGAGAGATTGGAGAATGTGTGTTAGAATATAGATATTTTCGAAACGTGTGATTAAAAAATAAAAAAATTATTTTAAATTTACGTATAATATTATTTTATAGGATAATGTGCGATTGAAAGTAAAAAAACAATTTTTTGAAAAATAGGGCCCTGATAGTTTGGGAGAGAACCCACGGCACATACCAATTTGGTCTACTTTTCCTTTAGAAGAATCCATAGGTAAGACAAAAATGATACAAAAAAACCAGTCACCGCCTCACCGGGGGTTCGGTGGGGCAAGCGATGGACACTAGTCAAACAGTGATTTGGTCATATGAGTCTTTTCAGCTCATGGCGAACCGATTTACTTAATTGAGAGAAATACACAATTTTAATAAAATAAAAAATTCGGCCACACTTTTGTTAAGCGAGCTTGGTTGGCTCAGCTCTCCCAATAGGCGAGCACGAAGTCGAGACCGATAGTAGGTGAGTCTCAAACGACTTTCCTCCCTCAATTAACACTCCTAACCAATGTTACTAAAATCGATTGGTTCAATCGAAAAAATCGGTAACTGAACTCAAACTCAATCCAATTATAATAAGTTAACATTTAATAAAAATCGAACAATTAATCAAAAAACATGTCAGTTAAACCAAAAATTGGGAATTAATGATAGTTTTAACAATTTGATCGATATTCAAAACTTATTTTTTTAAAAAATAAATAAATAATATAATAAAAATGTTACCTAGGAGAATGGCAACTCATTTACCTATTTTTCTACCTAAAAAATAAATAAATAATATAATAAAAATGTTACCTAGGAGAATGGCAACTCATTTACCTATTTTTCTACCTATAGTTCTCTTTAATGTCCATTTTTTCAGCCTCATCATTGATACACTTCCAACGTGGAATTGACAAATTTCAATAAAACATACTTAGTCAATACGATTTTAATGTGGGATTGAAAGACTCAAATAGTGTACACTTATTCAATATTATTTAGGGCCACATGATGTGTGGCTACAAAATTAAATTATTCAATTCCTATAGGTTGTTGAAACATTTTTTTTACAAACTTACAAATTATATAATAAAATTAGAATGGATTTTTAAGCGATCCAACAAATTAGAAACTAATAAGTTTTATATGAAAAAATATATATTTGACATGTTTGTATTTATTTTGAATTGATGGTGTGAAAATTTAATTACATATTGTTGTCAAAATAAAATTAAAATGTTTATAAATATTTATTTATTACTTTTGATTTGACTCATTTTCGACTCTAGTTGAATCTTTTGACCCTCGACCCTCTCTCTTTTTCCGATTTGATGCTCGAGTCAGATTTCGAAACATTACTACTTACCCTCACTAAATGTACAAATTTATTTGAGCATCTTAATTTCAACTCTATTTTAATTTTTTTCCTTCTCGATTATTAATTATTAAGCCCTCCTCTGACAACCATTCGTTTGAGTTTTTTTTTTTAAGAGAATGAATTTTCGAATAGTAGTTTTTCTGGGAATGTGTAGTTAAAAAGTAAAGAAATGTTTTAAATTTACGTGAAAAATATTTTATTACAAAAATGCGTGATTGAAATTGAGTATGAGAAAAAAGAGTTTTAAAAGAATAGTTGTAAAACAGGGCTAAACAGAGTTTTACGGTGGTATGAAGTCGAATATGTTGATTGATTATTTAGCCATTGCTTGGTTCATATTATTTCTAAAATACATTATATCTTTTATTTTTAATTATGCACTCAATTAAATAATTTAACATGCGAATTCAAAACTTTTTTACTTTTATTTTTTAAATTCTTCATCAAAATACTATTTCAAAATGTATTTTCATAAAAAAAAAAAAAAAATGAGACTCAAATAGGCTCTTGTTTTTTACCCATATCCATACGCTATTCCACACATGATTTCTAAGAACCTGTTTGATAACTATTACTGTAGAAAAAAAAGTTTTAAATAGTGATTTTTAGAAGAATGTACAGTTAAAAAGTAGGAGATTTTTTTTGTATACGTGTAGAATATTTTATTGTGTGAATGTATACTTGAAAATAGTCTTGTAGCAAATCATAAAATAAATTAATGATTGTCAAACACGTTCTAAATATTCATATAATTATCACAATTTAATGATTTTGCCCCCTCCTAATCCACTTCATTTTCCTTATTTGACGCTAATTGAGATATTTAAATCCATAAAAAGGTCGGTGAAAATAATCAAAGCTTTAAAGTGTAAATTGCAAGTTTTGTCCCCAATCATTGGCTGCAGTTGCATCTTTGTAACCAACGTTTTTTCTTGACATTATTACTCTCAATGTTTCATTAATTGGCAAAATTCACCTTTACTGGAATTTCCATCCAAATAAATCCTTAAGCGCTTTCGATGGAGACATCAATAAGGATGAACTGTGCCAGTTATAATTTAAGGTCAAGAAAAAAAAAGGTGAGTGACAAAGAAGTCTCGAGTTTGAATAATTGAAAATACGTATTAAATCCACATTGGGGCCTAACCTTGGTGAAGAGTATCATGGAATAACTCCATTGCAAAAAGGTTTGTATGGAAAAAGTTTCAATGCAAAAAGGGTTAAAGACTATAAACTAAGCATTTAATTTATCCAATCTTTAAAAAGCCACACCATGAAACAAAGAAGAGGAGAGTTGAAAATCGGAAAAAAGACTCAAAACACTCGTTTGATTCCGATTTATTGAAAAATATTTTTAATTATGCATCCTCACAATAAGGGATTTTTTAGTTCTATTTATTTGTAAGAATAAATTGTGTAATTGTAATTTTTTGAAAGAAGAAAAAATGTAAATTTATCAAAGAAAATTATTTTATTGAAAAAAAATATGACTAAAAAAAGTTTTAAGAAAAATAAATTTTCAAAGAATCATGAAGTTTCTCTCATATTAACGTCCACTCCTCGACAAAATAACTTCTCAGCGACTCAACAAATCAAACTCAATGGCTAAAAGGACTTTTCTCTCTATTTTCTATATCCATATTTCGATCAAAGATTCAAATCGAGAAACCAGAACCTTCTCCCTATAATCTAGGGTTCCTCAAGGCTCTCTCCATTTCTCTAATTCACGCTCTGCTTACCTTTAATTCATTCATTACATTCTCTCTCGCAAATTCTCCGATCTGCGGTTCGTTCATTTCTGAAAATTTCGAGTTGGATTTTTTTTAGGTATTTATAGTGAATGATTTTATTTCTAAGCTTTGTTTATTTGGATGTCGTGTGGAATTTTATAATTAATTAGATCATGACGATTCCGGATTCGTCTGGGTACAATTACATGATGGAGAATGGATCGATAGACTTACCATGCAAGCCCGAGGAAGAGAGGAGGATTGTTCAGGATTTGACAGCCAAAGCTGAGAATAGTTTGCGCGAAGACAATTTGTACTATGTTATATCTAAAAGGTAACTGATTTAAGTTAGCTTTTGGTTTGAATTATATCTAATTATTATTCTTTTGTTTTAGTTCTTCTCTTTTATTTATTAGTCGATTTATATACTTATTCCGAAGCATTTGAGTTATATCATAGTTTGTATCAATAAGGAGATCCGAAATGATTTATTCTTGTTCTAGAACTGTTTTCCTATGTTAGTTTTATTCGTGAGGAGATCCAAGTCTATTCAATATGCAGTTATGGATATGCATATCTTGTATCTGTAGTGATGTGTATTTGGTTTCTTTATGAAATGCTGGAACTGTTTTGGAACTTGGGATTTCTCTTAGTATTTTCTGATTTTGACTCCTTTTTCCGGGTGTCCATTACCATGGGATGGGGGTTGAAGAAACAGGCATTCGCAACAGAGAATTATTTGCTAACCTTGAATATGCAATTGCAATTGAAGCTGTTTTTTGAACATTACTTCGTTGGACTTTCAACTTGGACTCTCAAACAGTATGGATAAATAGCATAGCTAACAAAAGCTCAGTTTAATCATCAAGATTTTCTCTTGAAATATGATATACTTTTTTCTGTATCAATTGTCTCTTGGCGCTTGTAAACTAGAATGTTGCTTTTTTAAGATTCTGTCTCTGGCAAAGCAGTGCCACTTTCTGAACTAAGATGTGCTTTGAATAGAATTGATGGATATTTTTATTTTAGTTAAATTTGATGATTGTGCTTGATTTGGAGAAATATTGTTACATAATATCTGATTTTTCAGCTTTGGTGTGGCTGTTTTCCTACGACTTTTTGATGGAATAGTTTTTTCCTTCTTTTGCTAAACACCAAATTTGTTGTCTTGTCTGTGATACTCGGACATGAGGCTGAGTGCATCCGGCCCGTGGCGCCCAGTTAATGAAATTTGCCTGTTTGTAGAAATCCTCATTAATCTGTTACCCTTGATGCATTGTGCAGGTGGTTCGGTGTCTGGGAAAGATACACATTGCAAACAGATGGTGCTTATTTATTTGAATCCGAGTCCTTGATATCAACAAATTCAGGAGCTAGGCCTGGACCAATTGATAACTCTGATATAATTGCAAATGGAAAGGATAATAAGGATGATGATCCGCAGCTTTTTAGAACTCTGGAAGAAGGGCGTGATTATGTATTAGTTCCGCAAGAAGTTTGGGAGAAGCTTTTGGAGTGGTAATTATTCGGGTTGATGCTTTTTGCCATTTATAACGCTATATAAATCTCTCTGTCAATGAGAGTTCACAAACTGTCCGAAAAAGGGGAGGTTCAATAGTTGAGGTCAATTGTAAACCACGGAGTTCTGGAGATCTGATCCTTCCTCTCTCCCCTTTCCTCCCTCAAAAAAACACTAAATTCTCTCAAAAAATGGGAGGAATCTAGATTCCCCTACTATAATAAGAATATGTGTTAACATCCTAAGGGTCTGAGTCTTATATTTCTCAACTTGCTTTATTTATTTATCTTATTTTGAATCTTTGTATTTTGATGGTCCTTAGGTACAAAGGAGGGCCGGCATTGCCTCGGAAAATGATATCTCAGGGAGAACAACAGAAGCATTTCAGTGTGGAGGTTTTCCCTCTGTGTCTCTCTTTAATAGATTCCAGAGACCAGAGTGAAGTGATTATAAGGTCAAGTAAAAAGGTACATCTGTTGCTACATTTTACCTAGTTTTATATTTAATGTTTGTTTGCTGTTGTTTTTCTTTGCATTAACAAGGTAATTACCTGATATTCCTGTAATTGTTTCCTTTCAATTTCATGGGTGCAGATGGAGCACATAAGGGATAAATATAATTCCCTAGCATGCATTTATAACCATGTTGTTTACAAATTTATCACATTTTATCTTTATCAGGAACTTGTCTTCTAGCATAATCTAGCTTTCAAGCTGTCTGTACTAATATGCTGTTGAGTTTGTCAGAGGTGCACAGTAATGACATCTATACCTATGTGGATACACATAATACTACCAGTTGATGTGGTTATCCTAAAATTGAGAGTCTGGTCTTTGTCATTTTCTTTCCTGTCATACAAATCCATATATGTGGAGATAGATGTATTGCCCAAAGAATAGCATGTATAATTGTTGTGCTGAAGAATAAAAAGAAAAGCACAGTGATAATAATCAAATCTAGATACCTGAAACAATAACTTTTTGGGAAACGAGAATCTATTCTTAACGAGTGGCGGCAACGTTGATTGAAGATAATTGAAGGGAAGGAATATATCGGTGGTTGGGCCATTTGTTGTGACGACACAGAGACGATACCCTTCACAAGAATGATGCAATTCGATAAAGCAAGTGAGAAGAGAGAGGGGTAGGCACAATTAAATTGGCCTTTGGTAGTTGTTGAGGATCTAATTTCTTTAGGTTCTCAATAAATCCATCAATAAACATAATGGAATGGCAAATTAAGATTTATGTAGGTGACCCAAATTTATTGGAGCAGTCTAGTTTTTTGTTGTTATGGAACCTTCTCTGACAGCAACTTTTCTTTCAATGTTGTATTTGAGGTCCTTCTTAGCTGAGAAACTTCTCTCCAATGTTTTGTGTCAGGCTTCTTTACGTGATCTATATGAGACAGTGTGTCAGCTTAAAGGGATAGTCCAAGAAAAGGTGTTTTCTTAGTAGTCCTTGGAAATATTTCACTATTATTTTAGTCATGGTTCTATTGAACTGATTATAATTTCCTTTCTTTTATTACTGATATCAACAGGCACGTATCTGGGACTTTTTCAATAAGCGGAAGCATACAGTTTTGATCCTTTCAAACCAAACCCTGGAGGAATCTAACTTGCAGATGGATCAAGATGTGAGTTCACAAAAGTCAGATAATTGCAACTCTTTATTGGATGATTATTTGGATGAATGAAAGCAATTTCTGTTGCTAACGTTGTACCTAACAGGCTGTGTCTAACAAGTTTATGCATTTGCAGCTTATCCTACTGCTGCCCTAAAATATGTGGATATCTTGCAATCCTCATTTCTTCTAATCTTTATTCTTTACAGGAGAAAAAGGAGATGAAAGAGTTGTTAAAATTCTTTACTTTTTATGCATATAACGAACATCTAATGTGAGCTAGGTTCCAAAAAGAAAATATCTAATGTGAGCCGATGCTGCACGAAGTAGTAAATATTTGTAGTTTGTGGCATGACCCTTTTTTGATTGCTGTGACTCATTTTTAAGTTAAGAGCTAAGATTAAAAGGAAGTAAAAGTTAATGCCAAACATGTTGGGCAAGTTATTTTTTCTTACCTTACTCTAAAAATAAGCACCTTGCCCTCTTTTCAATTTTGATCATTAAAAATTATTTGTTTTGAATTTTGACACAAGAAATGAATCTTTTAAGCTTTTAGCCAAACACGAGTCTCCTCCATGTTTTAAATTTGCTAGTAATGTGTCTTGGCAGTTGAAACGAACCAGGCTGGATCTCATTTTTGAACTTGCAACTTGAGCTTGGCTCATCAGGTTAATAATTATTGCGTATTTCGTGAATTAATTAAAGCTTGGCCCAATCTCACCTAAACAGAAACTCATTCTAGACCAACTAGAGTATCTGGGTGAAGCTTGAGTTTTTTAGGCTCGTTTATGATGTAAGTTTGAGCTTGAATAGCCTAAAGCTCAGACCAGCTAGCACTTTTAAACCCTTGTGCAGCTGTTGCAATCAACAATAAAAGCTTGCTCGTAGGTTATGTTACAATAAATCTCTTGCTTGAAGGTTGCATTAATGAATTTTCTAAGAAATGTGTGTTTAGTGCCTCTTCTAATCTTTGATTTTCCTTTTTCCTTTATTTTATTTTGAAAAGATTGTAAAACTGTTCTGTTTTCTGAAGGGTCTCTCTCGTTCTATCTGCAGATTCTTCTTGAGGTGCTAGATGGGTTTGGCATGGATGCAACTGGAAATGGTTTAGCATTGGTTCCAGTAGAACCTCCAACATCATCTGTTACAATTGCTGGTGGCCCAAGTTTGTCAAATGGTTATTCAACTGGCTATGTCTCCAGTTTGTATCATCGAAGTAATTTAAGTTCCTCAAATGGAGATATGGAGGATGGATATGAGAGCTTGAGACCGATACAACGAGGTGAGAAGGGAGGTTTGGCAGGATTGCAGAATCTGGGGAACACTTGCTTCATGAATAGTTCTATCCAGTGTTTAGTTCACACACCACCCCTGGCTGAGTATTTCTTGGAAGATTACAGTGAGCAGATCAACAGACAAAATCCTCTTGGGATGCATGTAATGGCTGTTCTGATCTATTTTGAAAGATTTAGGATGTGGCTTGCTCTATAGGTTACTAATTTCTGTTGTAATTCTGCAGGGTGAGCTTGCGCTTGCATTTGGTGAGTTGTTGAGGAAACTGTGGTCCTCCGGTAGGACTCCAGTTGCTCCTCGTTCTTTTAAGGGAAAACTTTCTCGTTTCGCTCCCCAGTTCAGTGGGTATAACCAGCATGACTCGCAGGTTTGTTTTTTATGTACATGGTACAATTGGGAAATGAGTATATTGACATGATGCTATAATTGGGGTATATGTAGTACATTTGTTGTAATTTCATAGTAAATTTGCAGTCGTATTGATGTTTGATTTCATATTGAATTCACTAGCACATTTGTAGTACTTCTTTGATTATACTACTGCATAATTCTTGCAACATATTTGAGGCTATTGATAGTTGTGACTAATATATTTTCAAGGCCAAGGGATTATTGTTGCAGAAGAATAATATTGTTTCAAGGTTAAACATAGTCTTTTTCATGGTTATGATGTTTTTAAGATGTCATCACCCTTCGAGCTAAATCTAAAAATACCGGGTGAAGTTATGTTCTACTTTGAATAACAAGAAGTATTACAAAAATGATGCTTCAAATAAGGTGGAATTATATCAAGAGACGTAAAGAAGTAGAATTGGTAGCTTTTGTTTCTTGTCTATATTATATGCTGTACTTGAAGACGGTATGCTCCAATTGTCATTGAGCAAAGTTAACTCTTATTTGACTAAAAGGATGATGTATATTTCTCTTCAGGAGCTCCTTGCCTTTTTACTTGATGGGCTGCATGAAGATTTAAATCGAGTTAAGCAGAAACCATACATAGAAACAAAGGATTCTGATGGTCGGCCTGATGATGAAGTTGCTGAAGAGTTTTGGAGATACCACAAGGCCCGAAATGACTCTGTAATTGTTGACGTTTGCCAGGTTGGCATCTTGTTCCTATATATTCTTAATGTTAATCAAATTGAATGTCTGCAAGTATGTGAAATGATATTACTAAGTAGGAGTCTATATATTGTATAACGAAATTGTATGAGCTTGAGAACATGGGTGGAGTCACCTGAGATCCAGTTAGGTAACTGCCTCACTGGATTTGGACCAAAAAAATTGGTTTAGTTGGGTATTACACTAGCAAGAAAAAGAAAAGAAATTAAAAGGCATGCATGGTCATCTGCAAGTTGAAAGATATTTTTTCTTTTCCCTATACCCCCACTATGCATATGCGCACACTGTTTTGTGAATTTCATATTTCTTTAGTTTGTTCTTACCTTTTGTTAGAACTCAACAATTAAAATAAAGGCCAGGTTTATGCTATTGCCTTCTCTCTTTCCTTTTCCAGCTTTTCTTCCTCTCTTTTTTTCCTCCTTTTCAGGCTTTATTTTGGATTTTTCTCCATTGTTTTTTGTTTGCTGCTTTTCTCACTCTACTTTCTTCTCTCACTATAAGTCTATCTTCATTGAATAAGGAGAATAAACCAAAGACTTTAAGACTTGTTCACTGCATTTTACTTTCTTTTTCCTTTTTCTAGTTGTCACTTGCTTGACACATGTTTATGTTAGGGTTCTAACTGTAATTTGAGAACAAAATCAGAACCAGAGAATAAACTGCTGTTTGATTGATGAAAACTGAAGAAAATTACAGAACTGGAAAAGAAATAGTAGCCATTCAAGAGAGCTAAACTCTCATAAGGGTCTCTCTTCTCACTACATAAAAGCCTCCCATCCCTATCTATTCCCTTCTCTATTTATAGAACTCCTAACTGTTTTTGTCCACATCAGCCAGCCCATCTAACCGAATTTGTTGCTGCCCTCCCCTTCTCCAGTCTTCTTGATCCTTCTAGAATAATTTGATTTTATTTGACTATTTTGACTAGAGTATTACAATAAGACATTTGACTTTCTTATTTTCCACACCTTAGTTTCAGGTATTTTATGCCCGAAATACAGTTGGACAAGATTAAAGAAGAAAATAATGTAATAAAAGTTTTAATTATAATTTGTAAAATATTGATCGTGTTGCTTAGTTTTTAGGTAACACAACTTGATTTGCATACTTCTTATTTATCTCGACTGCCTAGATAAGTACACTTATGTGATTCAACGCACTTAAAATGTTGTAAAGAAATCAAGTAGTAGGAAAATAACAGTTTCATTGTGTACATTGAAAAAATGTATTATAGGAAATTGATAATGAAATTATTGTATGGAATATTGTAAGGATGAAAACCAATAAGGAACAATTGTAGAAACTTTTGTAAGATTATTATTATTGTTGTTGTTGCTATTGTCTTGTTTGAAAAAGAAAAGTCGTAGTTAAATTTTGCCCCCACTAAGGCCGAGTTCTCCACCCCTGCTTGAGAATATACTAAAGACAGTTCGAATTTCTGAATCCTATGAATTTGGATCAAAATATCCTTGTATAATCGTATTAACTTGAGCCTCTCATGCAATTCATATACCTTCACAAACTAGCTGAAAAATGAGGCAGTCTCAGATAGCTCCATCGAAAATTTTATTTTGTCAGGGCTGCATCATTCTTTCATTGTCTTAAGAAATTTTGTTTTGACCTGGAAGCTGCTTACTATAAATTTATGAATTCCAACAGTTTTCTTCTACATTATGACTTTGAATTTCTTATTCAAGTAAATTCGCTTGTAAGTACATTGCACTGTTGATATTTCTCTAGGCCATCTTTATTATAGTATTTGAAATTAATGGAATTGCTCAGGGCCAATACAAATCCACACTGGTCTGCCCAGTTTGCAGCAAAATCTCTATAACGTTTGATCCTTTCATGTACCTGTCCTTGCCTCTTCCTTCAGTAGCCACTCGGACAATGACGGTAACAGTGTTTTACGGCAATGGAAGTGGCCTTCCTATGCCATTCACCGTTACTGTCCTGAAGCAAGGATACTGCAAAGATCTTATCCAAGCTGTAAGCGCTGCATGTTGCTTACAAAGTGATGAATATCTGCTCCTTGCTGAGGTACGGTTATATATATTTTCTATTTTGTCCCTGATTGTATGCGGATTTTGCTTGTATCCTCATACCCTAGTTCATCTGAAGCAGTGAAATTTCAATCTGCAGGTCTATGAAAATCGGATATTTAAGTACCTGGAAAATCCATCCGAAGCATTGATTTCAATAAAGGATGATGAACATATTGTTGCTTACAGACTCCCTAAAGGTGGAGCAGAGGTAACAAGACTAGAGATATGTCACCGACGCAATGAAATGTGAGTTTTTTTCCTTCCGGTTGCGGTTTCATTGCGGACATGATTGTATGTGTAATTGAAAAAAGAACTAGTCTTTGTGGTACAAAAAAAAGCATCTATTACTTTCTTTTATAATTAAAGGTGTCAACTTGGCTTAACAAGAATTGCAAGCCTTGGAAGGGTGCCTTTGTTATGGCTGGCTAGAAATTTCAGAAGAAAAAGTAGTATTCTGGTTTTTCTTATTTTTAAATCACGAGTCTACTTTTGTTTTGTTGTAAAAAAAAAAAAATTCAAATTGAAGATGGTGGGTGAATTCCAAATTTTATCCTAGCAATGGCTTTAGACTGCCTCTATTTTGCATGTAAAATTATGGTGGTTGTGGTCTCATGAGTGTGGACCTATTTATAATCTTTTACATGTCATGAAAAGACATTATTACTGTAAAATTTCTCCAGAGTCAGGTAATATGGTTATGAATAAATATCTGATATGTGCCAAACAACTTGTTAACTTATTCCCTTGAATAAACCCTGTAATCTATCTCTTCAGTTTCTGCTTATGTTGACCAAGATACATCTTTTTCTCCAGCGATAGGAAGCACTTTCTGACACCATTAGTTACTTCGTTGGAAGATCTGCAATGTGGAGCTGATATCGAGCTTGCCATTAACAGAATGCTTTCGCCATTAAGAAGGAAAGCATTTATCCCTCCAGTACCAGTTCATAGTGTGCAGGAAAATGGCTATGCTTTAGATGCACCAGGAGAGAGAAATGACTGCAGTAGCACTGTGTTGAGACCTGGGATCCAATCAGCAGGTGATATAGAACCGGAAGGAATGTCCATCAGTGAGTTGTCATTACGGCTTTTCCTCGCCGATGATCGAGGTTTAAGTTTCAGGTCAATTGTGAAGGAGTCACCCATAAAACCTGGCAGAATGGTTAAAGTCATCCTAGAGTGGACTGACAAAGAACATGAGTTATATGACGCCAGCTTTCTCAGGGATCTTCCTGAGGTTCTCAAGACAGGAGTTGCAGCTAAGAAAACCAAGCAGGAAGCCATCTCTTTGTTTTCCTGCTTGGATGCCTTTCTGAAAGAGGAACCTCTTGGCCCTGATGATATGTGGTATGGTAGATTATACCTTGAACTATCTTGTTTATCTGTTTGGCATCGTTGATGTTTCCATAAAATTCTTAAAACAATTGGCTGCAGGTATTGTCCTCGATGCAAAGAACATAGGCAAGCAACTAAAAAATTGGATTTGTGGAGGTTGCCAGATGTACTTGTCTTTCACTTGAAGCGATTCTCATATAGCCGATGGCTGAAGAACAAACTGGACAGCTTCGTGAATTTTCCCATCCATAATCTGGATTTAAGCAAATATGTGAAAAGCAATGATGCATCTGAAGGTTCACATGTGTATGAGCTATATGCTATTAGCAATCATTATGGGGGCCTTGGGGGTGGTCACTATTCTGCATACTGTAAGGTAATTATTTACCTAGCATTCATCCTTATTTTTCCTTAAGGGTGGTGAATGAGTGGGTTGGGTGGTTCAAGAATAATTATTTGATAACGTTTATGGATCCAATGGGTTATTTATTCTTTAGGTTCATAAGGGATTGGGGAGTTCAATGTGCCTCCACATTAAGCCCTTTTTTGGAAATTTTCATTGACATGCTGCTTGGAACATCTGTGAAGTAAATCATACTCCCTCCATTATCTCTATGGTCTGATTACATCAATTTTATTTTTTTCTTATTGCAGTTAATTGATGACAATAGATGGTATCATTTCGATGATGCTCATGTTTCACCGGTCAGCGAGTCTGAAATCAAGACATCTGCTGCTTATGTATTGTTCTACCGGAGAGTTAAATGTCACGCGAATGGAACAATTGGTGAAACATCGCAGGGTCATGGCGCTTTTTGAATGATATCTTGACGGTAACCTATCCTTCTTGAATTGCATGGTTCTGATGCTTTGGTATTTTCTTAAACTGTGCCATAATTGGAGTTTTGACAATGGGGCAAGGTGTTCTTGCACAATATTTGCAATCTTGATGGAATTAGGCTTTGATGCAGACAACAGAAAGGATATAAGATTGTGGCTGCCAAGAGAGATGGGCATTATTTTATTGGGAGGCTATTATTTCTTTTGTAGAAAAGTTTTGGATGACATCTGGACACTTCACAAGAAGCATGGCTGCTTGAGGCACTTTGTTGATCAAGAGTATTTATTATTTACCCATGGCATGATAACTTCAACTGGATCTTATTTTGCATATTTTATACGCGATATTGGAATTCGATAGTACCATAATCAAGATATTAACTCTCTCTCTTCCTTGATATATTTGTCTAGTACCATCCCATCCTTCTCAGCATGTTTAGTATGCGTTAAATTGTATTATATAATAAAGATTTTAGTTTTCCTTTTCTTTATATGAATACGTGTATGTAAGCCATACGTATAGAACATTATCCCCCATTGGCATCATGTAAGGAGGATATTAAGCACGTTCCCATTTGAGTGTTTTCACGTGTTGGTTTGTGTGATGGTCACCTGTTTGAAAATTGTGTATCATGTACATTATGTGGTAGCAACATGTGCAATGGCTTAACCATAATGATCTGCACAATGACTATTTAAAAGGAAAATGGCACTATGAGTTGCTTGGAAGATAGATTTACAAACGCGAAATTGGTTCAAGACATTCATTAATTAAGTACTACATTTGTGTGTTCTAATTCGTGGACTTGCTCATCCCAATAATGAAGGTAGCTTTAGTTGAATAAATAAATAAATAATTTTTAGAAAATGAATAGCAATTTCGTTATATTTAGCAACCGTTTTTCAAGCTCCAAATGAATCTTTCAGATAAAGCAACAGAAGAGAGCACTTTCGGTCGTGGATTATTTCAACTTTGGGTTTTTTTTGTCAAAACTTCCAACATAATGATTGTAATTGTAGACAAATCGATCGCAAACTCCTAGGATCCCGATTCCTTGCACAAATTACTAATTAAATAGTACGTACAATCAAAATCAAAATCATAATCATATAGATAACATGGCCACCTTTTCCTAGTAGCATAATTAAGAAATCACTAAAACTAAGCACAGCCATATGAACATAACCATCAGCCAGCATCAAACAGAATAGCGCCAAGCATAGATCTTCGGTGAATCGATCAGGTTGGAAGTTGGTGTCGATGCACTTTTCTGTGATGTTAAGGCAATGAAAGAAATTAACATTATTATTATTATAATATAGGTGCAAAGGAACATAATTTCACCTTTTTCTAACTCCAATTTATTTACTTTACCCCACTTGGTTGAAATTGAACATCCCCCTCTGATTCCTCCAAAACATCAACAGCTAATAAAGTAGGAATGCAATAATAGTTGAAACCAACTTGCACCAAAATGATAGTGTCCCTTGCAAAAGAAGTCGCTCCTGCCATTAAGACACCACAACGGTAACAATTTAGAATCATGTTACATGTACATCAATTTTTACACTGTGTAACAACACGCTATTGGACAGTTTAAAAAATGAACAATTTTTTCACAAATCAAATCATGCCAACTTGGATAATGTCAAAAGTGATGTACTACAAATGGCTTTAACTCAACAATTACACTACATTTCAAATGCACAAGTCAACATTTTTTATCGTTAGGGAAGTAGATTGGACGTTTTGTTTTCCTAAGTTAATTAGGTACTCTCTCATCAAGCAATGCAAGAAAATACTATGATGTAACTCGGAATATTCCTACTCCAAGAACTATAGCATTCCGAAATTGAACAAGCAATTCAATAAGAGAGCTCGGATTGATCTTTCCTATCACCACATCCTCCCAATCAAAGGCAATGCTTAAAAAGAAACAATCCATCTTTAGTTTTCGTGAATTGGTTGTGAACTTTTCTTCAATACACATGAACTTGTACTAATACATTACCAAATCAAGGAATCAAGATTTTCTTTTCTCATTTCGAAAACTAAATATTCACAATGTGTTCATCCCAATAGGATCAATGAATGGTCACCATTGCCTATATAATTTGATTTTTTTAGTGATATACAGTTTCCAAAATAACCCTTATCCCCATTAAAATTACATACATTGCCACGTGTGAAACAGAAGTGGAACATTTGCCAATTGGGCCCCATCATGTTAACCCTAATCCTCTCATTTGAGATCCTGCACACCATGGCTGTTATCCTACGCTCCACCCCACTATGCGGACTTCACCTCCCGCGCACATTACACAGAACCATGAGCGCAGTAAGGTAAAAGCAAAAGTCGGAATTAATAAATACAGAAAAACTCACCGTGTCAGAACTGATGGACAAGTAGCCGTTGGAAGAGCTTCCCGGCGGCGAAAACCCTGGCACCGGAGAAAGGCCGGCAACACCACCGGAGCTCGTCGTCGTGTTCGAACCCACCAAACTTGTGGCGTTAAAACCAAGATTATACGCTGGCGTTCCATCGGGCTTGAAAAGCCCGAAATTTCTCTCGGAACTTGGACCGGGCTTCATGTTCTCATTGAACAAAGCGAACACATATATGTTCAAATTCAAATTGGGCCTCATAGGTGTACCCTTCTTCTCTGCAATCAGTTTCAGCAAATTCGCATTGTACTTCTTTGCATTATCCACCGTGGCCCCTGCCTCGTCGGCATCCCCCTTCGACGGCCACCCTGTCTCCGAGATCTGCAGGCACACTTTTTTGTACCCAAGTTTCTCCATAGCAGAATGCACTGCATCAATTTGGGCATGGAACATGTTCCCATAATGCAGGCCCGATACCGCGTCTGTAATGCCAGAATCAGACTCGAATAATACAAAATCAATGGGTACTTGTTTGGGATTCGACTTGTATGCGAAATAAGGATAGGCATTGATTAAAAATGGCGAGCCCGTTTTGGAGTGGAAATCCAAGATACAAGTCAATCTTTGAATTAGATCTTTACGAAATGAGCCCGAAGAAGGAGGATAAGAAGATTCAAGAATGCCCAGATTGTGAGCCGTAGTGACAACAACTTGTTTATCGAGATTAAGGTTGACCAAGGCGGTGTGGACATTTTCCATAGCTGGGAGAAGATTTGACGATAGAACAGAGTCATTGAGAGTGAGAACTTCATTACCAACTGCAATGCATGTAATTTTCGTTGCAGGTAAACGACACTGAACATTGGTTTTAACCCAATCTTGAGCTTGTTTGGGGTCTCTCATTTTAGCCAAGTACTCATTGCCAAGGCCAACAATGAACTCGACGCCACTGTTGGCAAAGGCCTTAAGAACGCGTGGATCTGCATCATAGAGCTTGACCCTGGTGGCGCCGATGGATTTCACCAACGGTACTACGGCGTCAGGGGTGGGAAGATTGCTGGCAATTTGACCGTAGTTGATGCCAAGTGAATATACCCAATTTGGTAATAATGAAACTGCAAGTGAGTAACATAAGAGAATTAGATTTTGGTAGTGTAAACGCATAATTTAGGTGGGTAAATAGCATTCATTACCTGAAAGAAGAAGAAGGAGAAGCAGCATCCTCTGCAGTGAAGAAGAGAAGTGGAGTGAAGCGAGATCCATGAGTGAGTGAGTGAGTTGAGGGCAGAGAATGACAAGAGAAGAAGGGTAATAATATGGAGACAGAAGACAGCTGGCTATAGGTATACAGACTATAGTGGTGCGTAATGTACACCTGTAAAACGTCCAAGTCCCTGTTTGGTCCAAATAAAAAAAAATTAAATCAACAATTAATTTTAATCACAAATTTTATAAAATTCACAATTTTTCAATTACACATTCCATCAATTTTTATCTCACTCTACTTTAAATCTAATTTTTATTTAAACCAAACATGGACTAATTATCAACGATATAGTTCAAAAAAAATAATGATATCTAATATTAGTGGCGCGATAGCACCAATTTATGTGATAGGTTCAATTTAAAGATGAAGTTATATGATTCATTTATTTATATATTTCATTTAATAACATTTAGTGACACCTAAATTGATATTATAACATCAATGTGCTAAATAACAATACTCTTTTAAAAATTAATTGGACCTCAAAAAATTAATTTGATTAGTGGATGACACTTGCAAATCCAATAAAATGGGTAGTTAAAGTTAGCCCTTGTTTGAGTCACATTATTTCCACAATAATGCATTTTTTTTTTTTTGTTTAATGTGATGGAAAATATATGATTGAAAAGAAAAAAAAAGTTATTGATGTGATAGAAAATATTATTTTATTGAAGAATGTTTGGTTGAAAATGAGTAGAATAGTGAGAATGAAAAAATAATGTGGCTCAAGAATGAACTAATTAATATTTGATTTTGAAATATAATATTTTTAGTAAAAAATGAAATTAAAAAAGATGCTAAATATTTTTAAATTACAACTTTTTGTTTTAAATATCCAATCCATTCATCTAGAATTTATATGATATCGAATTATTGTCACATTGTTTAATGAACGTTGAATAATTTTTTAGACATTGAATAATGTAACAGTACCGCCGCATAAATTGACGATCAAATAGACTCCGAATGAATAGAATTATACATAATCTTTGAGGATTAATATTAATGAATTTGTCCCTTGAAGTTAGAATTTGAATTCATTGAGCATTTTTAAGAGACTCTAAATGCAAGATACTCTTTATGTTGTTAGAGAAACGATGCATTAAAATAAGTAGTGAATTCTCTATTTTAATTTTTAAAAATAAAGAGTCAAACTTGTTCCGTAATTCTTATTTTATAAAGATAGTATTTAATAAATATCATATTTCAATACTCTATTTATTAAATTATTTGAATTGATTGGTCATTCATATATATATAAAAAAAAAGGTCACATAAAGATGAGATGTTTATTTTAAAAGAAAATAAATAAATAAAATAGATATTATTATTAAATTGTGTAGAAAAAATTATCTCCAAGTTTAAAGAGTCTGTGTGTTCATATAATAAAACTTGAATGAACAACGAAATATTAATGATTAGTATGGGAAGATATTTGTACCGACAAAGTTCACGTGGTTGCCATTTCACATTTGAAATCCTTTTTTATTCAAATCTCTTCTTGTCGCCTTGGAATACACAGATTCTGTGTCTGGCTTTCATGATGACTCGAGCTATATACAACATTGATTGATAACATTTTATTTGATATCATCGTATTCATACATTTTAAAAAATTATTTCCTGCATCACATGTTAAAATTTTGACAACACATAATTGTCAACAATCGTTGTCAACCAATATTGTACACTTAAATTTTATTCGACTTTCATTGCCCTAAAATTACACCTCGGACTTTTGTTTATAATATGGTACAAAAACTAATCACATGGGACGGGGGTCTTAAAACCTAATTTATCTTGCTGCTTCACAATTTCATTTTCTTTCTAAACTCTAATTCCTCTGATAATAAATAGTAAAATACTTTCACAAGTTTTCATTTCAACAAGGACAAATCCTTTGATTCGAATTATCAGAGGGCTGGTATATATATAATACAAATGTATAACGAGAAAAAGAGTTCTTAATAATGAGGAACTTCCCATGGATATAATTTATTTACTTATTTACATGGTGGGGCTTAAAAGCAAATTCTCGAGTCCCTTAAATGCCAAAACAAAGCTTATAGTATTCATTACTTTCAGTACTTTAGTATATATATCTTGAATTACACCTTCAGCCCATCTTCACGACCACCTTACACAAAATATTTCATTTCATACGCCTGCTCTAGAGTACTACTACTGGATAACAAAACAAATCAGAAACCATCTTGTACTTTATAATTCACTCGACACCTCGTCACTTTGTCGAGCCTGGACTAGAGTTGCATGGAACATAAAAGCCATCATGGTGTGGCAACGTTTTCCTTAGAGAGTGGAGCAATTTCCTCCCCTTCAATCCCAGGTTCACTGTTAGCAGCCCCTAAGCTCAGCAGCATCAGTTCCCAGTTCTTTGCAGGGCCCTATACGAGGACAATGAGTTAGGAAAAATATTCATTCCACACTTGTTCCTATACAGAAGCTTCGGTAAATGCCTACCTTCCAGGAGAGATCCTGTGACATGCAATTTTTGATCATTTCTCTGAAAGCAAGTGTACCATAGACTGCTAGAGCTCTGCCGACAGCCGCAACTATCTTAAGCACATCAGCAGGGTCGACTTTGGCACACTGATCATAGAGGATTCATTTAGTATCCTATAGTGAAAGTAGTTCATAAGCTCTCACAATTTATGAATGGAGAGAAAATATTTAATTCCATACTTCAACATTGAAATCTCCCATTTGGAACCCAGTGAATCCTTCTTTCACAGTGTCAACAAGACCACCAGTTGACGCACAGATGGGTATCTGGTTCACACAGTTTTAATATTAAAAACAGATCTAAGTTGAACAAATAAAATCACAATTAAACATTTGTGAAGTGAAAAAACTTCAGCCAAACAAAGTCTACAATATTCTAATGTCCTTACAGTTCCATATCTCATAGCATGCAACTGGATGAGACCACAAGGTTCAAATCTACTTGGGATTAACATGTAATCGGCACCAGCAATGATCATGTGAGCCAAGGAAACATTGAATTTTGCCACTCCTCTAGCTTTATCGGGATACAACACCTCGAGCTGTTTAATCTGTTGCTCGAATCTTTTCTTGCCAGTTCCCTGATAGAACAGAACTTGTCAATTTAGTTCAATCTCTGTCTGTGTCAAAACAGACACCTAGACATGAAGGCTTAAGGATTTCATTTACAACTTACAAGTATTATTATCTGCACATTCATTCCAATAAACTTAGGAATGGCAGCAGTGAGAATATCTGAGCCTTTTTGCTCTTCGAGTCTTCCAATAAATCCAATCACAGGAATGTTCCTGTCCACTGGCAATCCAACTGCTGCTTGAAGAGCTTCCTTCAACAAACACTTCGCATCCATAACCTGTAATCCATACATGTAAATGCTTTTCAGGCCAGAGGACTCTAAATTGTTACTAAAAGGTTGTGAAAATTATATGCAAAAATCTCTCTTTTCTTAGCCTGCATGGTAAGAACTAAGAAGTATAAAGTTCTTACAGTTGTGCTATCGTAGTGGACATCAATGTATTTATCAGTTGAAGGATTCCACTCTTGGGTATCCATGCCATTTATGATGCCAGTTATGCTAGTCCTACGAATGATGTTGTCCAATTCTACACCCTTGTCAACTCCAGAAACAAGTTCGTGGGCATAGTAAGGGCTCACTGTTAGAACCCGGTGTGATTCTAAGATTCCAGCCTTCATCCAGTTAATTTTCCTTCCCTTTACCGGCTTCTCATACCTGCAACCATTAATGACACCCATGCCTGTTCAGAAATTTGACCAGTAATCAACAAATTCTTCAGTTTTGTGCCAAATCTATAGGTCGTAGCTCATACCCATCAATGAAATCAAAGGAACTTTTGTAGCTGTCAGGCAGACCGAGAAGAGGAAAGTCAGAAAATGCAAACCTTCCCTGATATGCAATGTTGTGGATGCAAAAAGCAACCTGTAACATTTTCAGTCCAATGTCAGAATGGAAATACCAGCTTAATTCTGTAACATTTTCTTGTGATGTGTAGTTGAGCAAATAATATGCATCTTACCTTGGCATTCATGTAGATTCCTCTAGATTGGTAAAGGGTCTTTAAGTAGCATGGAAGCAGAGCTGTGTGCCAATCATTGGCAATGAAGATAACATCTTCCCCTGTGGATAAGAAAGATCAAATACAGTTACCAATCTCATTTTTTTCACATGTTATAAGCATATTTTTTTTCTTTCTAAATATGCCTTTTCCAATACCATATGGCCCTGAGAAATATTTGCTGCTGGTTAAATTCAGAACTCTTGGTGCCATCAAAGCTGCCTGAAAGTGAAAACCACTAAAGTGAGCATGACCCAGAACCCGTGATAGCCCATTCAAATGCATAAACAAACATAGGAAGAAATAATATATGGGGACGATTATGCTGGATGCATATTTTTATGCTGAATATGAAGAAAATGGGAACACAAAACCCAGACATTGGCTTGGCGGTGAAAAGAAATGTGCATGAACCCAGATTGGCTATATTTACATTGTGTGCCAACAGAAAATTCTTCAAATAGGTGGGGTCTAGATTTATAATACATGGTCTTTCTCCAAATTCCTTTTCCATATCTGTACAAAAACCTAGAAAGCCACTTAATTTTCATATGATGTTTTCACAAATTTGGAACAATGAGAGACACCACAACAAGATTCCAGTTAGCATTCTTAAAACCTACATTTTGTTCCTGACAGATACAAGTGGTTGAAAATTTTTCATGGAATTAAACTACAGCAAAATTCACCTGACATAACAAGCTGAAGCGTAGTTGGTTGTCCTTGTAATCTGTTCCAGTATTAGGACCATAAATCTTCGATTCAGTTTTTCCCCAAACCTGTGGAAGTACAAAGATAAAAAGTAAGAATCAAGTCAAGATTGTCATTACATAATATAATTTGGCTATCCATTTGAACACTATAAATTCACAGCATAAACACCTTCTCCAGGAACATTGGATGATCAACAAAAACACGGTCGACTCCACGTTTATAGCAGTGGAAAAAGCGAACAATCTCAGTTCTACCTTCAACTTCTATCTGCAGTAAAATGTTTTAATTTGATTATACCTCTAGAGTCTAGAAAAAAGGAATTTACAAAAAATGCATGACATTTTCCCAGTGTACCTCAACAAGCACACCAGTGTCCCAAGCATCTTTGTACTGGTCATAACGCGGAGACACATTCATCACCCGGTGCCCGTTGGCCTATGAAATAAAAGCAGTGATCATGTTAACTAGGAAAAAATAAAAATCATCCTACAAACTAGCTACTTGTCCATGTTCTTCATAAATAATTTTTCTTTAAAAAATATCTAATTCATTTGTATATTACAAGAAGTGATATGGGGCTTACTGCCAAGGCTGGTGGCAACCCTCCAAGAACATCACCTAGCCCGCCAGTTTTGCTCCATGGACCGACCTCAGCTGCTACAAAGACCAAGTTCATCCCTGTCTCACATATGATGGTTCCAGATGGTCCATCAGCATTGGGTCTTTTTGCCATGCTTCTGGATTGCTTTGCAGTTACTTTTGCATTGGTTTTCAATTGGAGCATATCAACCGTGTTCATCGATCTTAACCCATTGTGGGTCACAATTTGGTTTCTCAGGCCTATCTGTGCCAAGTTTGATTTACTCTCAACTGAAGTTGCTCTACCGTGGACATGTGACACAAAGTGTGAAGCCGTTACAGTTGCCATAGTCGACACCTCTAAATCCAAGGAGAGAAAAACAGCAATTAGTACAAATGCAACAGAAACTAAACTAGAGGTTTCTACTTCCGCAAACATATGCATTTAGCTTAAATACAAGACTTCAAATTCCACAGAGTCAAACCCAGTAGCTAAACTTGGAATTCCAAAAAAAATAAACACATGCCGTGCCTGAATTTGTTACATACCACACATATTGTCGCATACATCAAACAAGTATTTGTAGAATATTAGTATCTAATTCCTCTACACCAAAACTTTATTCTCAAAACTCAGATTTGATTTAACTTCGTGTTAGAAATAATTTAGGAACCACAGAAGGTTGGTTTTACTAAACAGAAAAGTTATTATCAACAAAAAGTGTTTCTTACTAGCAGTAATACTTATAAAAGTTGGAATTACAAGATTTAATGATTTATTCTCTTTTATATAGAAAAATGAACAAAAGGGAAAAATCAAATACAACTATAAACTTATCCAGCTCAGGAATATTGTTCCAATTAACAGTTCATAATTCTATAAAATTGATTATTACATATAGTCTGTTTCCGATTGAATTCAGTCAAAAGAATAGTATTTCATCATACCAACCAGTTCAGAGCTCGCACAGAGAAAAGAAATAAGATTACCTAACCTCTATGCAATTATATTATTGGAACAGAACATCCAAAACCACGAAAACCGTGTAGAACTGATAAGTGAAACAATAGCTAAATTATCACTAGGAAAGAACAGAAAGAATAATCTACTACAATAGCTCAACTATCAGTCTATTAAAAGCTTAAGACTCAGAAAAATCGCATAAATTTTCTGAACACGGATAAGTAAAGCAAGAAAAATTAGGAACCGATTCAATTTCCGAAAATCAGTTAGTAAACAGAATTCTTACCAGGTCTCAGCAAACTCAGAGAGAGCTGTATGTGCAAATGGTAATGGTTTGGTGCTGTGAATTGCAATGCAGTGAAGCGTCCTCATTTGTAGTGCGTGCAAGTGGACCCTACAATGATCACCTCAAAGATTGTTTCGCGGCAATCATGACATGAAATGAAGAGCCTCATTTGAATGAAGGGGTTAAAGATTTTTTCCTGAGTGATTCGACGTCGGTATGATTAAGGGCCAGGCATGGTCCCAACTTAGGTAAATGCCAAGAGCTTAAAAACTAGATTTTATGGACCGTCCACATTCAACTTTGTACTACGGACCAATTATTTCTCTAGATTTTCACGTCCAGGATTTTATTTTTACTTCTTCGGTTGGTGATTTCTCGGCTCTCATCGTCCCACTTGCATCAATCATTCCCCAGAAGTTATTTTCACAGGGGCTCACCAGAATAGTGTGCACCACCATGTATTAAAAAAAAAATTTATGCACGGGCCCACTCATGTAAGTATTTTGTAAGTTTTCTGTGGAAATTGATTCTGTATATGTAGGATGATTGCATTGCTCTTGCATATAGCCGTCCACTTGTAAACTAATGGTCATACAACTATGCTTATTAATAAGTGTATTCTATATATTTATTCGGAGTCTAAAATATCGATATTTAATAATTTTTCTGACAAAATATATCATAAATTGTTGTATTTTATATTATATAGGTAAAATTTAATGGTTGAACGAGGAATCGAAATAAAGAAGTTAAAAATGGTGAAAAATGACAAAATTCAAAGTTTGAAGACCAAATTGCAAATTCAATAGTTGATTCGGACCGCGAAATGATATTTTGAAGATTACTATAAGACAACTGGATGTAATTAGAACTCAAAAAGGAATTGAATATGATCAAAATATTATCACAATTAATGTCCAATCGCACAAGTTATATTCCAGATTTTTAGTCGAATATTGAGACTCATTTTTGGCATTATAAACGTCCAAATTGGAAAAATTCTATTTTTAGAAAAGTTATAGCCCTTTGAGCTAGCTTTCCAACACACTTTGAATCGTCTCAGTCAGATATCAGGAGAGAAAGTTATGGTCAAAATACTGACTGCTGTGCAGAGACAAAAAAATTCGTGTGCGAATGGAACTTTCTTTATTCGATTGGAACTCTTTTGGAAGCCAAATTGGACGTGATTTTCAACAAATTTTCGACTCCTACAACTCCATAACAGCATAATACATGAAGGAGACCGAGAGGACAAAATTTTCAAAATTGGAGAGCATAAAATAAGGCAAAAAACACAAAATTCATCC
>CAIGRN010169328.1:0-10029 GCA_903798345.1 Fraxinus anomala | reverse complement strand
AACAAGAAGATCCATCGCTGTCTCACCACTGCCACCCATCGCATCATCGAAACCACCACCGCGGGATCACCACCACCACATCCCGACCGTAAACCATCCGCAGCCAACATCGCCATCACCACCACATCCCAACAGTAAACCCATCTGCAGCAAAACATCGCCGCTGCGCCCAACCACCACCACCACCACCACACCAAATCGCCAACATCACCACCACCATCATCCAAACACCACTAAATAATCAAATTCAAAATTATGTTTTGGTGGTGGATCCACCGCAGATCCATCGCCTCACCACTGTCACAGCAGATCCACCACCACCGCTCACCACATATCCACCACCACCACCGCCCAAAACAAAACACAACCACACACCACACCACCTCATCTATCTCCATTTACACCACACCAGCAGCAAAACATGAGAAGGGGATGAGGGAGAAGATAGGAGAGGAAGAGCGGCTGCAACACCGCCGTGCGGCTTGACACCGAAGCGACCTGTGATGGCGAAGGTGGAGTTCAGCTGCTTCATGCGAATTCACTCCCACAACTTCGTATGGCTTACACTCCGGCGCCCTCAGGTGGTGGTGACGGAGGGGGGGATAGAGAGAGAGGGGAGAGAAAATGGGGGTGGCGGGAGAGAGAGAAAGAATGAAATAATTAAGGTTTGTGATGAATGGGATATGGTGTGTATATGAATTAATTTATAATAATATTATATTTTAGAAAAATTAAACTTAAAATCTAATTAATGAAGTTTAAACTTTAAAAACATGGGTATGTGTAATTTCCTCAATATAACAACATGGCCCAAGAACACCATCTTCTTCTTCCCTGCAACTTCACTGTGATAACAACTGAGCTCGGACCATGCCTGCAAATTTCGACAGTTCCAGCACGGGCGACTGCACCCCCTTTGTCGGGTACTGGATCCGCTACTGCTACCATCTAATGGTTTATTCAAATTCTCTGAAGCCATGCTATCCGTAGATTAATTATTTTAATGTCGAAAGCCATTTGCAATTGTATTAGCCTAAACATATAATCAAAATTGTAAGATTCATTGCATGATAACATTTATCTTTTTTAGATTTGCTTCTCCTACTTCATAACCGACCAAAACACAATGATAAAATTGACGACTATAAACTATCTTGAAAGCTTGCATGATCCTCATGTCACAAGGGATGTTGGGTTTGGTGTCAAAATAAATAAAATCAACATTTTACAATTCTTTCGTTATTTTGGATGAGCACGACAATTATCAACAAAAGAACTTTTATATCAATCAAATCTATTGATTTAACATACTGATTTGGAGAATTATCATCACTTTGCACAAAGGTTATAACACATGGCACAAATACAATCCACCATATATCATTCAAAATTAACTTGGAAAATCAACCCCAAACAGTGTCCTTGGCCCATCCCGTTTCAAACGTGCTATTACATTATCCATCTACTTTTATTTGAATTCTCTAGCATCGATTCGAATATAGGACCTCCAACTTTGATGCTAACATGATGTTGGTTATAGTTACCATTTTGTCCAAAAGTTATAGTTTATGGCCAAATGTAATTCAAATTTTATCACTTAGAATCAAACTCGAGAGTCCACTCTAATCCCAGTTCACGGGGCTCATCCCCCTTCAAGCATATTCTTGCATTATCGACCCACTCTACGGAAATGCTCTATCATCGACTCGAATATCGGACCCTCAGCTCTAATACTAACCAAATGTAGGATATTGCCTCCAATTTTTCCAAAAGTTATAGATCATGTATCAAGTACAATCCACCCTATATCATGAGAATTCACCCTAGGTCCATCGGTTTTAATACATGCTCATGCATTACACACTTTCCAATAATCCATAAAGGAAAATTTTGTGAACCATCCTCATTACAACAAGTAACTCATGTTTGAGCCATACTATTTTGTAAATAATGCATTTTAGAATAATATTTTGATGGAGAATGTGTGAATAAAAAATAAATAAAAAATTTGAATTTACATGTAATATTATTTTATTGAAAGATGTGTGGTTAAAAATAAGAAAGAGAAAAATGTATTTTGATAATAATTGTTCCTTCATTTATTTTTCTCCTTTCAAGTTGCTTTGTTACCTTGGTAAATTAATAAGCTATTAATTAAATTTCTTGATTATTTAATATTCGCTAAATCGATAGATTTTTAGTTCAATTCTATTAATTTATAGAACTTTAACCGTATTCATGGTTATTCCACGTTCAACGTCAGAAGGTCTAAGTCACGTGACAAAAACTTAGTAGCGAAACAAGTTAACATTTATTTTTTTGTAGTCGGCCATTTATAAAATTGAGTGTTCAAACTTGGTATATTTGAAAAGTGTTAATAAGCGGTTTAAATTATAAATAAATAAAAATAAATGATGAATAAGTATAAAATACTTTTAAAATGTATCCTAAAAGTAGATTGAATGTATATAAACAATTTACAAACACGAACCACTGTAAAACTTTCTCTTTTCAGGTAAATAGTTAATTATCCGTAAATTGGGACAAATGCTCCCATTATGCTTTAAAGACCCATGAGGCCAAATTTCTTTTTGCCGAAAACCACTCATTTGCACTGTAATACGAAGTCAGAATACAAGTGCCCAAATTCTACCTTCCTCTTTTGACTCTCACAAATTAAGGAACATAAATTATTTATTTGAACGTGTTTTGCAAAGTTCAATTTTTTTACGTCGATCAAATATTTTTTTCATTCACATACTTTATAAGATTCATAATTTATTATCCACACTTTTCTTAGAATTTAATATTAGTTAACTCAAGAGGCGGGCATTGGCTAGATTAAAATGTGGGCTGCATCCCTGCATGCATACACGCTCCTTTCAATTTCACGTCCTTAAATGAAACAAGTTAAGAATTTTGAAAATAACAAGCTATTGACACCGTTAAAGATAGATTTACGTGAAGATTGAAACTTTTAAAGTTAAACTATTCAAGTCTGATCCTCTTCAATACAGTCATTTGCCCCTAATAAAGAAAGCTGAATAAGCACTGTGGGAAGTTAGCAAAAACAACTATAAGAAGCCCTTCGGGGCACATCCCAACTGGCAAAAAATGAGGCTCTTCAATGTTGGCAGATCAGAGGTCTTGAGTTTGATTCATTGGGGTTCTTGGAAGACAGTCTTTCTCCTGAAAGGCAGGATTTATCCTGAAAGGCAGGAGTTCTCTTGTAAGGCAAGATGCAACATGGGTTTGACTAACTCGACATTTTGTCAGTTCAGTTGGGAGGGCTCTTGGACCATGGCTAGTTTGGGGCACATCCTACGGTTTACCCGATCTGTGTGATGAGGGCCGAATCACAGATCCCAGGATTAGTCGTCGAAGGTGGACACCTTGGTATAAAAAAAAAAAAAAAACAACTATAAGAAGGTTGATTAGAGATGTTTGCTACCCTCTCATTCATCATTATATAGGCAGATGCTTCTCACATTTATCACACATCCATCGAGTTCTACAACTTGCTTTTGAGGTACTTGGTATAGCAATTTACCTTGACACAATTATTTTCTTATTCCAAATGTTACTGATAAAATAAATAAATAAATTTGTTCATTGTCTAATAATTTAATTTTTTAGATAAAGTGGTTCAATACAGAATTCGAGCGTACCGAAAGTCATTAGTTTTGCTATTATCCAATTATAAAAATTATGCACGTGTAAAACTTTTGAAAAAAAAAATATTATTAATTATATACATGAAGATTTGAATACAAAATTAAGTAAAAGTCCTTACTTTTTAAATGTTTAAATTATAGTTGATGTGATCTCAACGCGATATATTGTCCAAAGCTTGCAATTTATAGAGCAACATAAAGTTGTGAACTACATCATAACCTTGCATGCATGATGTTTTCAAACTTCTTTTTTATCATTTTTTAGCAAGGCCAAAAAAATAGTAGAGATCATCAAATTTTGGGCAAAGTTTCATTTTAATCATTAACCCTTTTTTTTATTTCAAACCGTTAATGCAATTTCAACTTCGTTTTAGTTCGATCACCAATCACGCTTTTTACAAAATTTAAAGCCATTTTTCGTGCTTTTTTTTTTTTTTTTGGCAAAGCTTAATTATAACTTAAACAAATCAAACATATTTTATATTCACATATTATGTAAGCAAAATTCATAAGTACCGCTCACTTATTATTTATACATTTCGTAACGTACCACTTCATGATTGTTGACTTCCTAGTACTAGTTCTTTAATGTCCCATGTATCATGGTCCCTCTTGACCTACAAGATCATAAAAGTTGTGTAGACACATTCATCTATCCTTGTCCTCATGTCTTCAACAAAATTATCCTCTGCATTTGAAAACTACTAAACCTATCGGACACCCACTATCTCCACTATTTCATTAGATATCCCCAGTTCAAAATCAAGATATCATGACACGTGGACGGCTACAAACAGAAGTGAAGGAAAGAAAATTACTTTATATTTATTTTTTACCTGCAGTACAGCAAACCAAAGCCTAGAGATTGAGAAACAAAATCAGCAGTTCCAAAGCCCAAAGGTGACCGTGCACACTACAGATTGTATAAAGGCATACGCATATATACATGACACTCTTTGACTTTTTGTCTCTCCAACTAATTCAAAGCTTTTAAATGCTTCATAAATGAAGTTTTTTTTTTTCTTTTATTATTTGGAAGGAAGTAAATGAGAAATTAATTTTTTAAGAGTATAAGTACATTTTTGATCGCGGTGTAAAATATATTTAAATTATAATATAGATATCCAAAGTAGATGGAAACATCTTCATGGAAAGATGCAAAGGAAATGCAAAATAAATTTTCCGACAGAAAATGAAAAAAAATTTGTATTCGCAAGAGGCAAAAATTGAATTTAGATTTTCTCGTTGAGCAAATTTTGAATTTAAATCCTCGAAATATAAATGAGAATGTAAAAGCGATTTTAAAGATATCAATTTATATTCAATTTTACATTACCATTGAAGATGTTATTTATATGAAATTGACATTTTAACGCCTGAATACAATTGATATATACATGACTATAGTCAACTTATGTTACAATAAATTTATCTGTCATCCTTATTTTGAAACCCATTTTAATATTCAAACAAAAATTTTATATGATCCACAATTTTATTAATTTTTTAAACACACATTTGATAGAATTTTATCGAAATCTATTAAAAATCTAACTTTTAACAAAAACAAACATGGGCTAAGTTGTAGGATGCAATTCGAAGGATAAGATTTAACAAAACCTCCCACTATAAATTGATTTTAAAGTGGTAACTTAACCTTAAAAGACTTGAACATGTTCGGCAAATAGGTCCATCGAGATTGAGTTGTGGGTCCCACAATTTATGAGGAAGAAACTAATTTGTCTTTTAAATTTAGGATCTCACCCTTTCTAACTAGGTACAATTTTAATCACAAATTATAGATTATTCTTAGGCTATAAGCTCCATCGAAACATTTGCTTAATATGAAAATCAATATATTTCCGATATGGGTATTAGCAACCCTAATCTCCATTGATCAAAGCAAGAAGAGGAGCAAAATTTGCTATCCTTCACAGACAATGGAAACAGAAAACGGAAAGTATATAAAAGAGAAATACTTTCCCCTTTCCATCTATTTCCTCCTGCTAATGGACCCCACCCTCAATGGCCAAGCGGCGTGCAAATTAAAGATGAAAATAACATACACAATAATACTACATAACCCACTTTTCCAAATTTCACGAGAGTAATCAAATCGAAGTTGTATAGTTTTATTGATTAATGTTCACTCACAGTCAACACACTGTCAGCTTTTCCATAAAGAAAAGAAAAACCTCAAAGCAAGAACCCTACCCCTCATTTCACTTTTCTTTTCCATCTTCTTCTTCTTTGATGCTTTTTCCTTTTGTCACACTTCTACTTTCATGGAGGCTTTGAAGCTTTTTTCTCTCTACATTGCTCTTGTTCTAACTCTCTCTCACTCTGCTTCGGATGTCGAGTTGATTTTGCAAAAGCTCAAGCCTTCACTAAAAGGGAATTCGGAGAATTTCCTGTTGTCTACATGGAATGCTTCTTTGCCTCTCTGCCAGTGGAGAGGCCTCAAATGGGCCTTCAACAATGGTACTTCTTTGGTTTGTACTAACCTCTCTTCGCCGCAATGGACCAGTCTTTCTCTGTACAAAGACCCCTTTTTGCACCTCATTTCTCTTCAACTCCCATCTGCAAATCTCTCAGGGGTACTACCTAGAGAGATAGGGGAATTTTCAAATCTTGAAAGTCTTTATCTTGGTGTGAATGCACTTTCTGGGACAATCCCTTTGGAGCTTGGGTACAGTTCTTCTCTATCAGCTATTGATTTGAGCCACAATTTGCTTACTGGGGCTTTGCCAACATCCATTTGGAACCTCTGCGATCGCTTGGTTTCGCTTCGGCTACATGGTAATTCTTTATCTGGTTCTCTTCCTGATCCCGCATTACCTGATGCTACTTGCAAGGACTTGCATTTTCTTGATTTGGGACAAAACACGTTTTCTGGGAATTTTCCAGAGTTCATTACTGGGTTCAGTGGACTTAAAGAGCTTGATCTTGGGAACAATATGTTTTCTGGTCCAATTCCGCAGAGTATTACTGGGCTAAAGTTGGAAAAATTGAATCTTTCACACAATAATTTTAGTGGGGTGTTGCCAAAATTTGAGGAATCAAAGTTTGGGGTGGAGGCTTTTGAGGGGAATAGTCCTACTCTTTGTGGGCAACCCTTGAGATCTTGTGGTGGAAGCTCAGGATTGAGTTCTGGTGCAATTGCTGGAATTGTCATTGGTTTGATGACTGGTGCTGTAGTTCTGGTTTCATTGTTGATTGGGTATTTTCAAGGGAAGAAACGGAAGAATCTGGACGATGAGGAGGAGGAATTCGAGGAACTAGAGGATGAAGAAGAAGGTGGCGCTGGTGGTGGTGGTGAGGGGAAGTTAGTCTTCTTTCAGGGCGGTGAGCATTTGACGTTGGAGGATGTCTTGAATGCAACAGGGCAAGTTATGGAGAAGACGAGTTATGGGACTGCATACAAGGCAAAATTAGCCGATGGAGGAACCATTGTTTTAAGGTTGTTGAGAGAGGGTAGTTGTAAAGATAGAAGTTTGTGTTTGCCTGTGATTAAGCAATTGGGACGAATTCGACATGACAGTTTGATTCCATTGAGAGCTTTCTATCAAGGGAGAAGAGGGGAAAAGCTTCTCATTTATGATTATCTACCGAACAAAGCTCTCTATGATCTTTTACATGGTAAGTAGATGATTTTGCTTTTCTCTATAGTGCAGAAATTGTGCAAATCAGTATTATGCATACGTGTAGAACATAAAAGCATCTCATTTCTATCAGAATTATGATTACCACTGAATTGGAAGTTCCAACATACTGTTAGTACTAAGGTTTTTGAGGAATCTAGGATCCCTCAAAACTTATTCCATCAAAGAAATATGTATTACCTTGGGGAGTGAACAAATTTTTTTGCAGAGGATACCAAATTATGAATTCTTGTGCAAGCATAATATCACGAGTAGCCCCTGTAAATTTTGATCTTATGTTGCAATCCAGCTGCAGAACCCCTAAACAGACAACACTGTTTGGCATTTTGCTTTCTCATGGGATTGACGATCTCATAGGTGTAGGCACTGAGAAACACACTGCTTCCATTTGTTCAAATGATCTAAGTTTTTTGCTTTTTATATCACATTACTTTTGATAATGCTTAGGCATGGCAGATCAAGTTTCACTTGCTTAGGTAGCATTTGGTGCGAAATGGATAATTTGACTTCACAAAATGGGTATAAATTGCATTTATTGATTCTAGAAGGCAAGCTCTAAAAACTATTATTCCGAGCTTTGTGATCTTGACATGATGGAAAATAATTTGGTACACAAGCTTAAATGTTTATCTTATATTTGCTTCTTGAATGCAGAATCCAGAGTCGGAAAACCAGTGCTGAATTGGGCTAGGCGACACAGGATTGCTTTGGGAATAGCCAAAGGACTAGCTCATCTTCATGGTCTTGAGACACCAATAACTCATGGGAATTTGAGATCGAAAAATGTTCTTGTTGACGATTTCTTTGTGGCCAGGCTCAGCGAGTTTGGACTTGACAAGATAATGATTCCATCTGTAGCTGATGAAATAGTTGCACAAGCTAAAACCGATGGCTACAAGGCGCCGGAACTACAGAAGATGAAGAAATGCAATTCCCGAACCGATGTTTATGCATATGGAATACTTCTACTCGAGATTTTACTCGGCAAAAGGCCTGGTAAAAATGGAGGAAATGGGGGGTTTGTTGATTTGCCTTCACTAGTGAAAGTGGCAGTTTTGGAGGAAACAACAATGGAAGTGTTCGACGTGGAGCTGTTGAAGGCAACAAAGAATCCTATGGAAGAAGGGCTCGTTCAAGCATTAAAACTTGCAATGGGATGTTGTGCTCCGGTGGCTTCTGTTCGGCCTACAATGGACGAGGTTGCAAGGCAGTTGGAAGAGAATCGACCGAGGAATAGGTCCGCTATATACAGCCCCGCTGAAACTCGAAGTGGAAGTGGTACCCCTTTCTGAGCCATTTCTTTTTTATTCTACTGTAAATTACATTACGGGTCGTTGCTAGCTAGTGAAAACGCACGCAAGTAGATGATAATTTGTTCCTTCGTTCTTAGCATTTTTTTTTCTAGTTTTGAGGAAGGTTGTATTCTGTAATTTATAGATATTGCCCTAAAAATCTGCTCTGCATCGAATGTGCAGCAAATTATTATATACTTTGGTTATAATTTCCTCATTCACACAAAACATAGTATGTCTGCATGATGACTTGGATTTTAATAACTAAGGTAACATAGATGTGTTATGTGATGAATTTACACTTTAGGGAAAATAAAATATAATTAAAATTTTTCGATTTGGTGATTAGATTTATGAGGTCGAGTAAATTGGCTTTGATATTTTGATACGATTGTGTCGCATTAAAAGTTCCCTTGGATTTAAGTTCTTGACAACTGTAAAAGGGGAACTAAGGTTTGAATTTTCTAGAAACATTAACATCTCATCTGATCATCCAACCTACATGTATGTAGGGTTGAACTTCAACCACCTCACCTGAAAATCAATTGGTGTCGTGTCAGTGAAGGCAGACTAAATTTTATGGCATTTAGCCGGTAACACAACCCATGGACTAGCGGCATTATTGCACCACAACAATGTCTGACAATTTGCATTTAAACTTGTATAGTTGAATGGTCAACTACATGTTCGTGTCCAATACATGGAAAGGTCTCACCTAATAGGATCTTTGCCTAGAAATTCCTCTAGTCCCAATCCAATGTAAAATATATTGATCCAAAATCATGTACAAATACATGGATGGGGAATATCTGGACAAAAAAAGATCAAGTACGTGTACAAATACATCGGGCAACCCGATGAAGACAATCTTGAGAGGACAACAGAGATCTAGTCCCAATCTTGAGAGGACAACAAGCTGAAGACATTCACCTTGGATTCACTTCACATCTAAAGCTCAAGAAAAAAAAGAAGATGTTAGGGGAATTCCAAGATTATGATGCCATTTTTCTTATGGGGACATGATCCACGAGATCAAATTTCTCAATCCAATTAAAAATCATTGCTATCACTGAGCAGATGGTTAAGTGTGTAAATGTACCTCTACTCCTATGAGAATGTCAAGCCTACTGCATTAACAGTGGATGGTTTTGTTAAAACAGTTTAATCCTCGGATTGCGCGATAATCGAATTCGACTGCTATGATAATTTTTTTTAAGATTTAATCAGATAAAATTTATATTTGATTTATAAAATATTTGAAGGCGAGGATTAAGGGCAGTAGTACAAATATTATTTTTTAAAAGAATATTTTTGTCTTAGGGTGAAGTTTTAATTATTATAAATCAATTTCTAAAAATTCATATAAAATTTCGAATCCTCCAAAAAAATTCTGGGACATTA
>CAIGRN010169322.1:0-22550 GCA_903798345.1 Fraxinus anomala | reverse complement strand
CCTTGTGTAACTAATATTATTAAATGTAGTTATGTAAGTTAGCAAAAATAGATATAATAAATAAAATGAAGCCACATAATTGAAGTTTTCATTATCACCTTGAGGTAATGCTTGCCTTCCCTTATCTTTCTTGCTCTTGCAAATGGTAACTTAAATTATAGATATTGGATAAACAAATGCAGAGAGTAGTAACCAATCTTAGCTTCACATTAATATTTGCATTGAATAAATGCACGTACCAAATATTGAAAATGAATAGTGAAATTCAACTTCACATTCAGAAATTTTGAAAGATATGTTTGTGAGGAGACTGAGGAATCTATGTATGAGTAGACTGAGAAAATTGGTCTGGCGTATAAATTGAAAAGCATCGCAGGGTGACGTATAAAAATGGAGGAACGACAGTTAAACGAAGTACGTACATCTTGCCAACTTATTAGTATATTATAATATAAGTAAAAATGAATGAAAAAAAAGAAAGAAAAAATTGGCTTCTCTTCGCGTAGGGCGGAGAAAACTCTCTGTGCTGCATGGAGATTAAACTCTTTATTCTGCACGGAGTCACTCTCTGTGCTGCACTGAGAGTTTGCACGGAGAGTTTCAGAGAGTCTCTATCTCTGTGTTGCATGGAGAGACTCTCCACGCAGAGCGGCAGAACCTTTTTTTGTGTCTCCGTGCTGCACTGAGAGTTTGCAGGGAGAGTTTCGGAGAGTCTCTCTCTCCGTGCTGCATGGAGAGACTATCCACGCAGCGCAGCGCAACCTTTTTTTTGGTTATAAATCGATAATACATATCCTTATTTTAAATAGTGTTCTTAATTTTGATGCATCCAAATAACTGGTTTTAGATGTGTTTGAGCTAATAAACAAACCTGCATGCATTCCTTTGTTTAGTAAACACGTTTAACTACCTAGCAAAACATGTCATACTTAGTAATTTTAATGAGAAATTAGTATACAGGAATTTAAATCTTCATGAGTCACAACACAACTTCATTTACATCCATGTGAGGAATACAAAGACTTTCAAAGCAGAAGAAGATAAAGGAAAAATTAGTATATATCAAACACACTGAAAATAAAGATATTGTTACAATTTCCTGATTTACTATAACAAAGGAAGTGTTGTCTTGAATGACAGAAATGAATTGTCTTGTATATATCAACAAAAAATAAAGATATTGTTACAATTTCCAGATTTGCTATAACAAAGGAAGAATTGTATACATCTTATCAAATGAATTTTCAACCCATAAGGTTATGAGATTACAAATTATATATATCAACGAGGATGTAGAAAGTATTGATTATAGCAAATGTCCACTATTGTTGTTGCCATTGTTGCTATTGCTCAAAGTAGTCTTGCTGCCATTTCTGCTGTTGTTCAAACAATTGTTGCTGTTGTTCAAACATTTGTTGCTGGTTGCGAAGAATTGTTTCGTAGTGGCTTTCATGTCTTCTTGATTCTTGAATAATGTTTGTTTTCAAACTGTTGCATAAACCTGATACATCTGATACTACATGCTGCCTATATACATTCAGCATATCCTCCATTTCTTCTCTAGTCACATAATTGGAGCCAGTAGAACTTGGACCAGCTCCAACCGAATTATATATCGTAGGATTAGGCATGTTTTCAGCGGTACCTAGGATTTGTTGTGCCACATTGTTGATAGCTCCATTCACAATAGCATCCATTATACTATGTTCATTGTCATCCAGCAATGAAAGAGTTATATATCACATCATTTGCAATTCTTCCTCAATATGCTCTAAGACTGCAAGAACTTGAATTTGTAATTGAAATACTCAAATGATTTGTTATGACTTATATGTGAAGAAAGAAAAAAAAATGTAATATTATGAATGCAATAAACAAATATAATTAAATAATTTAGTTACCTCTTCGTTAGCCAAAAATTGCCTAACTTGTTTCTCTGTTAAAAATTTATTAGGCTTCCATCTATGCCTTCTTGGACTCTGTACTGTTTTGTATCTACGATGACCAAACTTTTATCCAATCTGTGGAAAAACTTCGTAGATCCAATACTGAATATAAAGCGAATATAAATATTAGATAGAAGCGAACTAAATTATGTATCAACTATATTCAAATTGGTGAAAATTAAAAGAATAGAAGAAAATACTTGGAATGCAAGTGGATATCCATGTAAAACATATTTACATTCATTATGCTGATTTTGTTGCAGTCTTCGTACTCTTTCCATTTGGGATTCTCGCAGTGAGTTTAATAAGACAAAATATGCTCTGTGGCCCTATGGATACTTAAAGAATTCTTTAAGCTGTTAACCATGCTTAGAATTTTGTAATCAATATATCTTCCGGTAGGTTTCAAAACACACTCTACCAACATCACCAACCCCAGCTTAAATTTATCTTCTTGATGTTGACAAAGATGAAATACTTCAAAAAGCATCCTCATACTAATTCTCTTACTACCATTAAAATATTGTTTTCTAAGTCTATCATTTTTAAAGTCAAGATTAACGGATACCTCGTAGCAAGGTAATCCGGTGATAAGACAAAACTCTTGCAGACTAAAGCGGGCCAAATGGTCATCTAATTTCACCCAAACCTCATTGTCCTTGCCACAATCTACAAGTTTTAGTATGAATTCATGAACTAATTTACTGCTAAAATGTTGCTCTTCATCTGCTCTATAAATCACTTCATATATAAATCCATGAAAATGACTACACGATAAAGATGTTTGTTGATCAGCATTGATAAGCTCTACAAAATCTTTAAGATACCAATAATTTGGACACTGAGTAATTGTAGCAGAAAACCACTTATCTGAAAATAGTATATATTCCAAAGACATCTGCACAACTTAATTAAAAATGAATTCGAATTAAAAATATGCGGGATGGTAGTCTTGGCACACAACGGAGACACGAGCATGTGTCTCCGCACGGGAGACTACGCGCACGGAGGCACGGAGACTCCGTGTCTCGACATGGAGACACGGGCTTGTGTGCAGACATGACCAAGGATTTGAGAATTTATTGGACCAATACAATGCTTACAAAGTGTTCGACAAATATCTTATGAGAACAATTGATGTACATTGGGTTTCCCTTCGTATTTGACCTTGTTGATATGCATTTTAGGTTGTTTTGTGTTGATGATTCTTTGTAAAATGTGTTGAAAACACCAAGACCAAAAATGACCACACATGAGCATGACATGGCTAGGCATACGGCACTTCACGTCCCTCACTTCGTCTATCCGTTTCCTAATCCAAACGACCTCCGTTTGACCTCAAATTTGAATATGTGTGAGACTATACTACCCTCTTTCATATGCCTAGAGGTTGCTTAGGAAATTTTCGATTTTTCTTGATGGTGTCGGGAAGCGAAATTGCTTGGTCGAACACGGTTTTACATGAAAAAATTTCATTGTTTGGCTTGATTTTGGGTTTGTTGCCTACATTTTGCATTCTTGTTCTATAATACACATATTTCACTACACTTTTAGCCGAGCATACCTCGTTACATTATTTTATGCTTCTGTTTGGTCCATTACATATATTTTTGGATTANTTTGGTCCATTACATATATTTTTGGATTACTCGAATTTCATGCATACCTTTGATGAAAGTTTAGAGACTTTGGTGCTCATGTGTTCCATTTCATCTTCAAGTCTCGTAGCATCTACTTTATGCATCATAGATGACTTACATGTTTCATTCATCTTTGTGTTACAGAATGCCTCATAAGCGAACGGCCAAAAGAAAAGAGAAAGTAGCTTCCACTTCGGGTACCGCGCGAACTAGGGGACCGAAAGGGGCATACGACATTTTTTAAATCAAGAGGTCATTACTCGATACTCCGATATCGTTAGCCACCGAGCACTACTTCCAGAGAGGCCAGTTAAACTGGAGGATTTTCCCTAATTCGAGATAGTCACCTTGGTCCGGAACTGTAGTTGGGAAAAAATAATAGAAAGAATATGGGGGACTAGTTCGTGAGTTATATACGAATTTCAACAGCGACATTGACAACCCTGGGTCCTAACATCTACACCAGACATGGGTACGAGATAAGTGGATCATGTTTACACCTAAGGTAATACATGACTACTATCAGTTGACTTGGGATAACATTGTTCCTATTCCGGGAAATTTTCATTGGAGCACGGTCGGGGGCGTTTTACTTGGGCGTGAGAATACTTTGCCATTACAAACTTCAGCTTGGCATCAGATTGAGCTTACACCATCAATAGCCATTATTTGGTTGTTTACTTGCCACAACATCAAGCCCACCTCAAATAGGACCATTTTTACCAATCCAACGGTCGATTTTCTCTATCACTTGGTGAGAGGATGAAAGATTGATTTAGCCACCTTCATTTACGATCAAATTCAATCTTAGGGTGTCTAGGGAGATCGTCGCCTTGCTCTGATTTTTCCAAGTCTAATCAGAGGAATTTGCAAAAGTGTCGGTGTTGCTATCCCATCCGGGGAGCTTCCCGAGAAACCTAGCCCCTTCGTTAAACAGACTACCTTGGAGGTTCAGGATTAAGCTAGGGCAAAACATAAAAGAAGCAAGAGAGGGCGCAATTGAGGCATCAACATGCTGTACATGATGAGGGGTTGAAGACGTAGAGATGCCTAAGGCACCACCACCACCACCACCACCGAAACCTCTAGATGTTGAAACATAGTTGCTGAGACAGAAGTTTGCCACCATGGCAGGTTTTAGCAGAGATATCGACAGTAGGCTATGGGCGCCATGGGCACGGATCTCCATACGGTGATGAATAACATGCTTAGCACCAGAAACTTCCCTTCTATCGCCAGTCGGGAGTCTTTAGCTGCGAGACGAAAGGTTGAGATCCTAAATGGACGGTTGAATCACTATGTGGGCAGAGTTGATGGGATTCAGCTGAAGGCTAATGAGACTTGGGACCGCTTGGGCAACATCAAGATTGAGGTTCGGGATCAGTCTCTCCACATTCAGGGCATGCAGGCCGAGCTTGCACAACAATCCAAATTGATGAGACAGATTCTTGCACGACTCCCACCACCATCAGCTGATGGCGCATCCGGTTCCAATTTCCATCCACCATCTCCGTACTGATCAGGGGAGTTTTCTGAGCCCCATTATCTTTATCTTATTGTACATTTGTCCTGATTATTATGTACTCTTTAATATTGCTTGGAGTCATTAATCACAACATTGAGGACAATGTTTGACATAAGTTTGGAGGTGACATTCGTCATATTTTATTGCATATTTGCATGATTTTTTAAAAAAATTTAAAATTTTGCAGTTTCATTTAGTTATTTTCGGTTTCTATCTGTTTGTTTTCTAATATTAGATTAGAGTTTTGTGTGCTTGTATGAGTTTAATAATTTTGCTGGCTATGATGTTGAATATTGGAATAGATATGAATTGTGAATAATGAAGATAGTGTACTGTTAGATTAATCAAAGCTTGTTAGTGTGAAACTTGACATTTTCTATGCACAATATTCATGTTTGACATATTAAGTTGGTGATTTGGTTCATTATTTAAAAAATAATTGAACATAGTATATAAACCCGAATAACCTTCATAGTATGAATCCATAATCCAACTATAGAGTGGTTTGGAGATGGTTGAGTTGTTACAGGGGAACATTAAGATGAGTAGGGATCCTGTGCATGATATTAACTTGTGTGGATTGTCTAAAATCAATGAGACGAGGACGAGGTGAAAATTTTAAGTTAGATGTTAGTTTTAGAAACTGAATGTCTAAAAGAAAATGAGCATTGCACTAATATTTGTGTGAATAAAAGTATCTTTTCGAGCCTGTATAACTCGAGTGATTAAGCCTGTGAGTGTGGTTTAAAACCTGGTGCTCTGTGGTCATCTGAATTGGGAGTCATTGGCCTAAAAGTTGCTACATAGGTTATATAAAAAGCAAATGAGAAGATATTATAAAAAATAAACAATACATAAAATTACATTGATTAAACCCCAAACATTCGGTTGATAGAACTACCTTTAATGAGAGGTAAGTAACTTAGTTAGTCTTAAATGTTGAATCGATAAAAAAATATAGGAGAATCTCGACTTGTTGAAATGAGAACTTGTAATAGTAAGACATATCCAACCTAAGAGAGGATAAGGGATATATTTGAAAACATTTAACTAGGGATATACACTTCGAATTATTGAGTGAAAAACATAAGTTTTGGGGTGTGTATCTCTCGAGCAAAGTAAGGAAATATTTGACTATTATGGGTCAAGTGTTAAGCTAATCAAGATCTTAATATGTTGGCATGAGTTTTCACACACACGTCAAGTTATGCATATAACAGGTAGATATTGATTTGATTTTGCACTGTTGAAGTTGTTCATTTTGTTTTTTAATAAGTTTCAATCCTTAGATAGGGCAGGTTGGTTTGAGGGAGTTGATAAGTGCGTTTTACACACTTATTTTGGGCTATAAACACGGACAATTATTGATAAATATATTGAAATACAGCTTAATTATATGAAATTTGTGTTTTGTGGGACAATGTGATTAATGTAGCAGAAATTATGAGAAACAAAATGACTAAAATAAAAGAAAAATAAAGTTCAGGGACCAAGATGCAAATAATCGAAAGATGACCCGAAAGAGGAATTAAACATGTAGAAATGGCTAGGTCGAATTGAGCTAAGGAATGAAGTATTGTTTGAAGAAGAAGTGAGAAAAGAGGTCGAATTGCAACATTTTGGAAAAGACATAAGCTATGTCGTCGCATAGCTTAAATCCTATGTGGTTGCATAGGTGCCTTCTGAAAAATCCAAGGAGACTTTCGTGAGAGGTATGCGGTTGCATAGGAGATCACTATGCGGTCGCATAGTTAAGCAAATTGACTTGAATTTCTAGTTTCCTAATTTGATTGAATAACTTATGGAAACAAGATTTTGGTTGCGTATTTAAATCCTAGAGCCGTCCAGAATGCGGGAGACGAGATTCATAAGATTTTTGAGAGACGAAACAAGGCAATAACGAGAAGAGCAACACTACGAAGCGAAGATTAAACTCAATAATCGAATTGGTGATGTTCTTTATTTATTTTTTTGATTTTCTTCGTTCCACCATGCTAGGCTAGGTTAATTATGTACTATGGTTAGATGAACTATGTAATATGATTCTTAAATTTTAGTTTCACAATTCTTGACATCAAAAACACGTTTTGGATATTTTAATGATTTATATGAACTTCTTTTCTACATAATTATTGTATACATAATTGTGTGAGTTTAGTAGCGTATTTCATGCATTCGAAAGAAGGGGAATAGGTTCGACGGGTAAAAATCATCATATGGTCCGATAGGGGATAGAAATATATCGCTATGCCTTATACGAATCTTTAAGTGTTCATAAAAACACGTGCATTTTTGCATATTCGCATCCGTCATAAAAATATAGTCGAGTCACATTTTGGAATATGTTTAACTTTACTCGAGAGAGACCGTTAAATAATTTAGGATTATTGATTCTTCAACATTTCAATCGTTTGTCAATGTGTAGAACTAGGTTTAAAGAAGATTATTACATAGAAATTCGTGATCCTAGTACATTCATCACATATTAGAAAAACTTCAATTTGCAATTGACATAAATTTCATTTAGTTTATTTAAAGCATTCATTATCACATCTGCATCATTAATTTAGTTTTAAATTCATCAAAACAAACATTTTCATCTTTTTATTATTTCGGTTAATGTTACGGTAATTAAAATTAGAACCAATCAATCCTTGTGAGATGATACTCGAACTCAAAAAGTTCACTTTATTATTTGTTAACGAACCGTACACTTACGGTATGTTTTATTCAAATTATATTTTCGTGAACATACAACTTTAAAAAAACAAAAAAAAGGATATGCACAAGATATCCGAATATGCAAATATTCCTATATTCGAGTCTAATAGTCACCCTCCATGAAAATTATACTATAAAACCTTTAACATAAAAAGGTCCAAAGCGATGAATACGATACATAAATAAATGGCTTAAGTTTAAACTTTTAGACGATATTCAAGAGCTTAATAAAACATGTTATATAACTTGAAAATGGAGATCGCTTGCTACAAACAAGGAGTCCATTATTAATAATTTATCGATCCATTTATTTCCCACTTTTTGCCAAGAGATTATTAAGAAAGACTGTCAATCAAATGTACACTGGCTTGCAATTTGCTCCACCCGACCTCTTAACGAATAGCTCATTGATGCATTTATTTCCCACTTTTTGCCGAGCGATTAAAGACTGTCAATCAAATGTTCACTGGCTCGCAATTGATCCACCCCACCTCTTAACGCGGCCTTCGGCTTGCCCAGCCTGCAAAAATTAGCCGATTTTCGGTTACTGGATACATATCTCGTTATAGACAGAAAAGAGCAGAATCAAAACTGTAATACTGACTTCTTTTTCCCAGTCTGTGATGGCTGTAATGACTATCAGGATCAGGGTTTGCAAAAAAATTCCTCCAATCATCCCACCCCAGATTCCCTGTAGAGGAGGAACAAACATATGACAAAAAAGGATGTAAACTTCGTAATAAGGCAGAATAGAAAATGAAATTGAAAACATAATCTTTTAAAAAAGGTTAAACAGTGAATTTGAGAAGCCACAACATGAATATGAATTGGCCAGCTTAATCAACTTTCTTTAGATTATAGAAACAAAGAAGAACTCAGAGAGATTTACCATGGCTCCAAGATTAAATGTGAAGCCTAGCAGTATTCCAGCAGGCAGTCCAACAAGGTAATAACACCCAATATTGATCCATGCTACAAGAGATTGCCATCCAGCTCCAACAGCAACCCCTGGCAAAAATGAAACCACGAGTAGATTCGTGTCAGGATCTCCTGCAGCTAAACCCTGTGTACGTTTTGTTTGGTACTGTTCAAATAAATTTTTTTTTTTTTTTTTGCTTATCCCATCTACCACATCAAACATGCAATATATGTCACGCATTCACATCATAGAATTAGTCCAATGACCTCTTGTGCAAGAATATGCATTTGGTTGCTGGGTTAGTTATGTAATGAATTATCACTTAAATTCGTGGATTTTCGTTATTGATGTCACCAACATACTGGTGTTGGCCTTACAGAATTGTATAAAACAGGAAACTTACATTTTTACTCGATGATAATTATCTGTTTGTATATATATAGTCAGTAGAGGATTTGTTATAGAATTTATATTTTAAACTTGGAATTACTAATCAATAACAAATAGTAGTAGTGTGTGTGCTGCTAGGTCCCTTAATAATTACCTGATAAAACGGGTTGAAGGCTGTTAAATAAAACTGTAAGTCCAAGCAGAATTGCAAGTCTAGTAGCCTCCTTAGCAACTGCATCACTGTTGGTAAAGAGATGCGGAAAATAATCTCTTGTTGAAAAAACCACTGCCATGCAAACTACTCCGATCAACACAGATGTGATGGAAACCACGATGACTGAAAATTTAGCTGCTCGTGCATTGCCGGCTCCAAGTTCATTCGATACTCTCACACTGAAGACACAACCAAGGTATCTTGTTTATAACATGTCTGCATTTTGATCTTTTCTATTGAATGAAATGATAATCCTTCTTTCAAGAGCAATCATAATCAGAAATGCAACCAGAACACAAAGACGTTCCCACCCTGCTCTTGTGCCAACAAAAAACGTTCTATATACAATCCTAATATACATGTAGAAACATTTAAGGAACCTAATAAATTTACAGAATCCTCAATATACCCTTCAACCTAAAATACAATATGATTACACTTCACATGGTCCAGCAAAAGATATTAAAGAGACTAAGGGAGATGGAATTGAGATAACTATATAATTGTTCATGTATTAGATACTTAATATTCCTTTCTACGACTACTAAGTTTATAACAGCAAGCATGTAGACATAGTCAAGCACATAGGCAGTTATTTGAAGTATTGAAAGATCATCAGTGATTCAGCATGCACTCAGCGGTTATAAATAACAAATATTTGAAAGGTAAATGGTCATAACTATATCACCTTATGGCAGCATTGAATCCCAGAGGAATCATTGCCTCCCATCCTTGAATGTTCATGCTGCAAAAGTATTGAGACAAAAGTTATATCAAGAACTTGTTACATAATGCAATAAGTGGATATTCACGAAAAGACCCATAATTCGATAATGTAATGATGCTCCAAACTGGATCATGAAAAAAAAGAATACTTGATGCAGAGACACTTGATACCAGATGAAATAACACAGATGGTTTCCAATCTCGGGTAAAACAGGAGGAGCATTGACGTAATTGACAGTTGGATGGAGTGCGAAAAGTATTGAGAAGACTCCAAATCAACTGAGAGCAAGACTTGCTTTGTTTTTGACATCAAGGTTCACCAACACGAGTGAATTAAATCAATCAGTTGCTTGCCAGAATTCAATACTATTGAATTTAGCAAGTTTTTTCTTTCCTTCAACCATTACGAAACTCTCTTTTCAGTATTATATCAACTAAGCTTCCCTTTTCGGAATATTGTCAATGTAAGAACCTCATATATAAATTTCTTAGGATACCAGGTGCCAGCATTTCTGTTTTACTACACAGTGTTTTCAATTTTAAAGCATGAACAACAAAGCTACGTATATTTTCAAAATTTTAGTACGAGTATCTTTCTTTTCTTCTACGTCAATTTTTTTTTTTTTTAAGGGTATGAAGAATCTGCGCATTCTTTACTTGTGCACCCTAATAATAAACAAATAACAACTAAGCCGTGTCCCTACTAAATTGCAGCACGTCGCTAGCAGGGGATTGCCTAACAGAAGTGCATTGGGATTCACGTCATAAGATTTGACAGTTTTTTTATGCGGTTACCTACTCAACCTTCCTCCTTAAATTGGGTTTAAGATCAGCCAAAAAGAGTAAATAAATAAAGAAGTTTCTACATATGCATGATTAAAAAAAACAACAGAATTGATGGAATTGAAAAGTATACCAGATAGAAATAGCATCGACCGGTATCAAAGGGTTGTCCAAACGACCTGCTATCACCACCACTACCATAAGGTACCAGAACTCCAAACTGCAATAGGATCCTCATAATTAAAATAGATTCACGAGCATCACAAACATTAATTAAGCAATGAAAACATACAGAAGAAGCAAGGAGGGAAAAACAAGAGATACCATAACATTACGGCAGAGGCTATAGAGAGCTTGACAAAGCCAAACAAGTCTTGAAATGCGAGCATTGAGAATCCGCTCCAAGCTCCATCCGATTTGGTGATGAAAATATAGATTAGTTGCAAAATGACAATTAGCCACCATGAGGTATTAAGAGTGACTGCTGCTCCAACCAAGCCCCACTCGAGTTTCAATATTAGCAACCAGCTAAAAATTGCATGTAGCACTAATACCACTGCTGATATCACAGCCATTACTAGGAGCTTCCTCTGTGCTTGTAAGAATTTTTGAATTGGAAAATTCAATGCATATGCAAACAATTGTGGAATCATCCATAAAGCAAATTTACCTGCAGAGACTCCTGAGTTAGCTTATCAGAAATAGAATTAAATGTTAAAAGTGTGATATGCTTAAAATGTCCGGCAGAATATGGTATTAGTTTCTTTCTTCACATTTCTCTACCCTCTTCTTCTAATTACAACCGTCTTTGGACTCTTTCTGTGCGTCTTTATTACTCTTCTATACACGAAACCAAACTGAATATCCCCTTCCCAAAACCCCAAAACAACCGTGTCCCAGCAGCACATCACCACAAGTCAAACTAGAAAAAAAGACAGTGACCCACTTACAACATGAACCAAAGTCAGTTTTTTTATGGTAATTGAAATTGGAATACATTAATTACACGAGTTCGAGAGGGTTTATGCATGAACACGGGGAGTTTGTCGACAGCAAATGATATTATCCTGAATCAGTGATGTGTGAGTATTGAAAATCCCCTATTTTCTTGTGAAACTGTGTGCTTCTGGTCAGACTTTTAGTTCTCAATGGCTGGAATGGGAACTGTCAGAGCTTGTTCAGTTGTTCGGGTTTGTTTGTCAGATCCACAGTGACTAGATCTTTTCACAGCTATTCATTTGTGGGCTGCTAGACTTCACACGCATCTACCATGTTTTGTTCAGTTTTGTATTTCCTAGGGTGGAAAGCTACCGAAACCTTGCTCATTACGAAGTGGTAGTCTTGAGGAAATAGTATAAGACTAGATCTTTGCGAGGTACGGGTTTAGTGGTTCCTAGACAACAATCTTGTCACGTTGAAACTCACTTTGTTCACCAAGGATAAGTTGAGTAACATGCTTTGGATTTTCAAAGGGAAATAGTTAACCTTTCTTTGGACAACCTCAAAGTCCACACTGGTCAAATTCGACCCCTTCTTTCCATGCATTCATAATTAATACAACAAACAAATTTACGAGGTGAATTATTTTTACCCCAATTGATGCACTAGTTTTAATGAAGTAAACATAGAGTTGCTTATTTGTTTATGCTCAATTTTATAAATTACACTTTTTCAAGGACGATCCTTGCATGCTTGACAATTAAATTGATATTTATATTCTTGACACGAATCTAATAGAGATTCCAAAGCTAAAGGGTATAAATGAGCTTACACAGATATGTTAAATTGAAATTTAGATTCTTGACACAAAATCAAATAAGTTTCTAAGCTAAAGGTATAAATGACTCCTCCTGCAAAAGAGTCAATTGTTTATAAAAATGGGATTTCTTAAAGCAACGCTAGCTTGGTTTGCCTAGTGAGAACTAGTGCAGTTGTCGTTTGTTTGTATGATAAAAAATTTATTTCATTTAAGCGAGTAGGGACCACTTCTGCAACAACATTGAAAAGTTAGGAACCAGAATGCTCCGTTTTTAAAGATTGGAGACCAACTTGCTAAAGAGGATATAAGTTGAGGGCCCCAAAAAAATGTTCAGTATCCTGCTGTTGTTCATGCACTGTAACGAACACAAATAGATACACGACGACACATCATTCACAATGGACTAAACCAAGCTTAGCAAAAAGACAAAGAGCCGAATACTAACCCGCTGCTTGGGAAATTTGAGAAGTTTCTCCGAAGAACTCAAGAATTGATGGAGAGAAGATGAAAACAGGAAGCAATATACAGGCAGTGGTCAGCAGAATGACCCATGATCTTTGCATATATATTCCCAACATCCTTATCTGCCCTGCACCGTATGCTTGCCCACACAAAGTCTCCAATGCACTCCCCATTCCAAGCTGCATGTATTTCTTTCTAACTTTAGTTAAATAAAATAAATAAATAAAACGATTTTATGCTAAGACAAACACGCTTTTACACTCACAAGTAAATTTTTAATCTTAGACACACATCACCAAATAATTTGTCGATTGACCATTTGTTTTTAAACAATATTTTATCAATGGAGAAAGGGAAATGATGACTTGATTGAATTTAAAAGTAAAATTACAGGATTGAGCTAAGCATAAAAAGTTGAGTTTACTTTAATTCTTCAACCTCAAAAGCTTAGATAACTGTAAATTTAGCTGGAAAAAGTTACTTTTGAAATCAAAATAAGAAACTTTTCAACTTTCAGCAACTAAAAAATTATTGTAAAACTTCTTAGGCTTAGCCAAACATGGTATGCACCACTCAATTCTTTCATTTGAAAAACTTAAAGACAATAAATTACCATTTAATTTCAAAATTATCCGAATTCCCAAATAAAATCCAAATGAATTAAAAAAAAAAAATACCATGACTCCAAATGCAAGACCAGCAACTACAGAATTTTCAACAGAGACAGCAGCAAGTTCCAATTCCCCAACAAACCCGGCAAAAGTTTGAGTTAATGCACCCAATGAATACTGACATATAGACGTGAAAATTGCAGGCCCAGCTATTTTCCATAGTGTCTTCGATTCCACACCAAAATCCTTAACAAAATTGCTTTGCTTCTCGTATCGCGTCGTCGCGCGTTCCCCTTTTCCGTCCAAAAAACCCTTTTCCTCTTCATTCTGGTGTCTAGCAAGAAATGGTTCTACACCCCCATCCATGGATGAACCCCTAGTTTCCACGTTGGCGGCAGCCGCTGAATATTTCTTCTTACGTGAGAAATATATAGACGAAATAGAGTTGCGTAATCGTTACCAATAGCAGCTGAATAGGTGTGTGATCTTGTTAAACGATCGAATAGACACGTGTCTGTTTTTAAGACAAGGACTTCCAGAATTTACTTTTGAAACTTAAAATTAGTAACTTATTCATTTTTATATTAAAATTATTATTTTTAACTTATAAACAACTTTACATGATTTAAAAAAATAATAATAATTAAAAGTAAACTTTTTAAGATTGACAAGCAATAGCATGTTTCTTAAACTGCCCGTATTTATCGGTTAAAATTGGAAAATAAGTAAATTTAATTTAGACCCTGTTTGATTGTAACGAATTTTATGAAAAATGTTACATTCGAGGAAAACGAATTCCATTTTGACCGTTTGATTGCAATGTGAAAATAGAAACTAAATTTCAAAGTACAACTACTTTAAGCTGCATTTTCTTTATTTTCATGAAAAATGAATTTCTACGAGTTTGATTGGTTTTTATTTTCCAACTAACATGAAATTGAAATTTCTTTCTACTTTTACCTATCTAACGAACATTTATTTATAAAGTAACAATCTGTCTATCTTGAGAATACTTATGCTAAAAAGATGTTACTTAAAAATTAATTTGAGTAACTCTTGAGCTTAGTCAAACTAAATTTCAAAGTACAACTACTTTAAACTGCATTTTCTTTATTTTCATGGAAAACGAATTTCTACGAGTTTGGTGAGTTTTTATTTTTCAACTAATATGAAATTGAAATTCCTTTATACTTTTACCTATCAAACGAACATTTATTTATAAAGTAACAATCTGTCTATCTTGAGAATACTTATGCTAAAAAGATGTTACTTAAAAATTAATTTGAGTAACTCTTGAGCGTAGCCAATTGTATGGGGAAATTCAAGTATTGATTAATACTTGTACGCAATACTTGTACCGTGTACCTAAATGTAATAAATTGAGATGAACACGTAATCCACTCTAGTAAAATGCAAAAATAAAAAAGCAAATCTATTTATGTCTAGAATGTGATTATAATTTAATTATTTGCAGTCAATTATACTTTTTATTAACACATTTTGTATGATTCACAGTACTATTATTAATTATTCATTCATTTTGTAAAACGTATAACTTATAAATACTTGAATTTAATCATTTTCCAAATGGGCACATTTACTTTTGGTTCATTGAAAATGATATTATTGGGTTGGTGGTGATCGCGAGATTAAGTTTGTGGTGGTGGCGGTGCTATGCATTTGAAAGAGAGGTGAGAAAGGTCGTACTGGTAGTAGGGATAAGAATGAATTGTTATATAACTTTCAATCAAATTGAAAAGGACAATTATTATTAGTATTTAATTAAGTAGGTTAAAGATCAAATGTAGGGTATATTTTAACTTTGTTTCGTAAAAAATTGGGTAATGGGAATAATTTTCCACTTCTATTTTGGAGTATATTGACCAGGTACATATATTTGGGCCATAATAAAAATATATCCTTCCATTTTGTTATTAAGTATTTATTAAGTAGGTTAAATATTATAACGATTAAAAGTATGGTGTATTTAAATATTTTTTCATAAAAAAATTGGGTAATGGGGATAATTTTCCACTTTTATTTTGGAGTACATTGAACAGTAATGTAGGTCAAATATTATAAAGATTAAAAGTAGGGTATATTTAAAAAAAATTGGGTAATGGGGATAATTTTCCACTTTTATTTTGGAGTATATTGAAAAGTAATGTAGGTCAAATATTATAAAGATTAAAAGTAGGGTATATTTAAAAAACAAAAATTGGGTAATGGGGATAATTTTCCACTTCTATTTTGGAATGTATTTACATGGTACATTTATTGGGCCTTAATATAAATATATCCTTCCGCATTTCCACTTGTAATTAATATTTTACATTGTTTTATTTACTTGAAGTTAAGCGATATGCAATCATTGTATTGAGCTCATGTTTGAACCACATTATTTTTTTCATTTTCATTTTTCTACTTGTTTTCAATCAAACATTCTTCAATAAAATAATATTTTTCATCACATCAATAAATTTTCCTTCTTTTTCAACAACACATTCTCTATCAATTTACTATTCTCAAATACATTCTTCCAAAATAACATGGCTCAAACACACACATTGAATCTTACTTTTTTTCAACAATGGTACATGTACATCATCTTTTATATCATTATTTATATTTTACTACGTGACAATACTCCATTGGACAGTTAAAAAAATTTCGATCACAATTTTTTTTGAAAACAAAGGAGATGTCAAAAATCATGCAAGGAAATAAATCTACATTTAGCGTTATTGTATAATTGAAAGAAAAACACCAAGATGATGAATTGATTTGTAGGAATCACATTCTCAATGCACTTTTAGATAGATAATGAAGTAAGGGAAACTTATGAAGAGATTTCTAGGCCCCGTTTGTTTTTTATTAAAGTCGAATTTTAATTTAAGTCAAAATCAAACAATTAATATTAACCACATCTTTTATGGATCTCACAACTTTTCAACCACACATTTCAAAAACTTCTATCACAATTTACTAAAAATCTAATTTTAATCCCCACCAACACCCTCCTAGTTGTAGTGGAATACAAGAGAAAACGTTTCCTAAAAATGTCAATGAATCTAGTGAAACTCGAATAAGCAAAATAACTCCAAAAGAAAAGACATTAGGACCAGATGAAATAGATTATCAACTCATTTCACTTTACCTATTAGAGCGAAATGTGAAGAATGCTATTAGAACAATATTTTTTGTTCTACAAGTAGAAATCGGTCATAAGACCTATGAAGAATCTGACTTCTCATAATAGTATCTTTTGAAAAATGCAATTAAAGACGAAATGGATTCACTTATGTCAAATAATACATGAAACCTCGTCGATTTATCACCCGGGTCTAAACCTATCAATTGCAAATGGATATTTAGGAGAAACTATAATGTAGATGAATCCCTAAATATCTTTAAACCTAGATTAATAGTTAAAGGATATCGACAAAATGAATTAATTAATTATTTCGACACATATGCACCTAGTGGTTAGAATAACATTAACAATGATATTATTCACATTAACATCTATATATGACTTACGTGTATATTAAATGGATGTTAAAACAAAATTCTTAAATGGGGATATAAATGATGAGGTTTATATAGAACAATCGGAAGGGGTTTGTTTCACTCGATAGTGAATATAAAGTGTGTAAATTAGTAAAATCATTATATAGTTTAAAACAAGCATCAGAGAAATGATACAGATGTTTGACTTAGCAATTATTTCTTTTGGTTCAATACATAATAGTGTAGATAAGTATTTATATTTCAAAATATGCCATAAATATGTTGTATTTATTTGTTTGTATGTTGATGATATGTTGATTGTAAGTAATCACATGGAGAGAATAAGAAACAAAGAGGTTTCTATTTTTCAAATTTAAAATGAAAGATTTTGGACATGTGGATTACAAAAAAATAGTGGGGCTATTATTCGACTCAATCGATTATAAAAAGAATGTGATAAATAAGTCTAAACACTTGAACATAAAAGAGTTTAGTATTTCTCTTGATCCAAGTTATAAACATGTAAAGAATGATGGAAGAGCTATTGCTCAATTAGATTATGCAAGTGCAATATGTAGTATTATGTATACAGTTCAATCACAATATTGGATATATCATTTACGATTAGTAAACTTAGTAAGTTTACGAGTAATCCAAGTAATGAATATTGAAAGGCCACTGTGAGAGTTCGTGTTTATTTAAAGAAAACCAAAAACCTAGATCTACAATTTTTTAAATTCTTGACAATATTAGAAGGACTTATCGATACTAGTTGGATGTTTAGCACTAGCGAAAGTTAATCAACTTCGGGTTGAGTGTTCACTCTTGAAGGAGGTACAGTTTTCTTAAAGTTTAAGAAATAAACATGCATATCACATTAATTTGTGGCATTAGCTGACGCTGGAAAATAAGTTGAGTGGCTCGAGAATTTTCTATATGAGATTCATTTGGAATAGAAGAATACATCTTTGATATCTATTTTATATGATAGTCAAACAATATTATCAAAAGTATACAATAAGGTATTCAAAGGAAAGTCTAGATATAATAAGTCTAAGATGTGAACATGTAAGGAAATTAATTAAGAGTGGAGTATTTTTTTCTAAATTACGTTAAGTCAAATAAAAATTTAGTGGATCCTCTAACTAAATTCTTAATAGAGATTTAGGTGCCCGTTTGAGCCCCAAGGGTTTCTTTTTTTTTTTGCCCAAAATGCATTTTAGAATAGCATTTTGGAATAATGTATGGTTAAAAAATAAGAAAATTTTGGGTTTACGTATAATACTATTTTGTTGAAGGATATGTGATTGAAAATAAGAGGGAGAAAAATATATTTTGAAAATAATAGGTATCAAGCAATGACTTAATATTATTTACATCGAGGAAGATAGGGTTGAAACTCCTAAACTAAAAGATTCACCAACGACGACAACTCTACTTGCCATCACTACAACAGTAATATATGGGTTCAAAAGATAACAATAAGTCATCGATAAGTGAATAGTTTCAGCATTATAATTTTTGCATAAATCATATCCTAATGCTTATTGTTACTTAAAGGACGGATGAACTTTAAGCTTTTAATGAAGCTCGGTTACTAAATGCTAGTATCTCTAAAGTAACTAAGATATTGGAAGAATTCACTTAAATGAACTTAGAAGTGATGTTACCTTAATAGAGAGTTGGAGTTTCTTTCTTAAAAATTCAACGAATAAAATAAGTACAATGACTTATTAGCACTAAACGAATTTGAAGAACTTGTGAAACACATGAAACTTTTGTGTGTGTTTTTACTAGTATCATCATAAGGAATGATTGTCTCAAATTTGTTATTCTATCTGGAATTTCAATGATACTTTGTGGAAATTAAACTATAATTATATTCGAATCGAAAGATATATAAACATTATGCTAAGTGTTTAATATGTGATCGATAAATTTGATCAAGTTGGTTACCAATTTTGATTCTTTGCGTCTTTTTATGAAAAAAATCGACCTTCTATTTATGTACGACACTATTTCGTGGGTGGTGAATTGCTATAAATGGGTGATAGATTTCAATTATAAATCAATGAAATCATCAATTATAAATCCTTTACATAGTGTTTTTTATTTAATTTATTACATATTCAAACTCCTTTGTGGTATATACAACTCAAGTGTTTTTTTTTCTTACAAATCATTTGTCATAAGACCCTTTAAGCACTAAAAACAATCATAGAGAGGGTAAATATCATTTGACGAGCGATTATACGTACAAGTCTTATGGTAAAAAAAAAAATACGATTTTTTTCTTCTTGAATTTGAACTTAAGCATTATTTCACTTTCACTATTTCTTTTTCTTTTTCAAGTTTATTAATGCTCTTTTATTTTTGTTTCACTTAGTAATTTAATTAATTGAATGCTGACAATAGGGATGGAATCACGAATTCAGTATAGTTGGGGGCATAACTCAATTATAAAAGTTTTGAAATACGATGTTAGTAAAAAATATTAAAAATGTTGCAATTGTTTTCAACATATTAATTGTTGTTAATAGATTTTCATATTTCAAAATGTTACGTAAATGGCATCATTATTAATAACGTCAAGGATTATTTGTAAGTATACTTTTTGAATTTGATCTTGAACATTAATATTGTAAACAGTAAACAAAATTCTTAGGCCCTGTTTGTTTCGAATTAAAATCAAATTTTAATTTAAATCAAAGTCAATTAATCAATATTAACCACATCTTTCATAGGTCCCATAACTTTTTAATCACATATTTCAAAAACTTTTATCACAATCTACTAAATATTTAATTTTAATCTCCACAAAACACCCACTTAGTCTAGGATTCATTGAAAGTTGCGTAACATCACTCCTACACTATTTGATCTGTTTACGATATCTTTTTATTCCGTAGGAAATATGAATTTTTTTGGAAATATCTTTTTGCGATTGATGTATGTAAACTAACGGAAAAATGATGGAAAAAAGAAAAAATGTTTTGGGGTTAGAAACTTATGGTCGTTTGGTTTGTATTTCAATTTTCAATTTTAAGTTTTGAATTCATTTTCAGTTTTCTGTTTTAAGAGTCTATTTTAAGATTGTTAAAAATGTTTTTGATTTGTCATTTTGAAAAATATTTCTCAAAAGAAAAAACTAGAAAACATGTTTGGATTTAAATTTTGAAAAAATATTTTATGATACAAAATTTGTTATTTAGTAAAATAAAAAAATTTGAAGTATTAAATTGAGTTCAAAATATAGTAAATAAAAATGAAAATTATTAATGTGGATTAAGAATATTTTTATCTGTGTTCACTTAAATACTTTTTTCAGAATTTTTATATAAATAATTGTTAAAAGCTTGAACTATTATATTTTAAATTTTGAGTTTTGAATTTTGAATTATAATTTTTTTTTAACTTTTAGTTTTAGAATTTATTTTGTTGATTTTTAAATTTTTAAAATTTATTTGCTAAAACTTTATATTTTTTATTTTTAAAATTTTTTTACTTTAAAAATATTATCTAAATAAAATTTTATTTTAAACTCTCGTTTTTTCATATTTTGAGTGTTTTTAAAATTTTCATTGAAAACACACGAAATTAAAAAAAGAAAATGTGTTTTGAGTTTTATGCTAAAAGTTTATCCTTAGTGTCGAAAATGCATTTTAGAAATACCTAACTAAACGTGTTTTCAGTTTTTTGCAAAATTGAAAATAATAAACCTAATGCACCCTGAAATGTTCAAATTTGAAAGTTAGGGATGAGTTCGATACAAATGCTAAAGGTTGAAGGTTAAAAGGTGAAGTTTTCCTATTTTTGTGCTAGGCACGACTGGTTATCGATAACATTCCTCATAAAAGAAAGGAGAATTTACAAAATGTGTATATCACTTTTACTTGCCGTATTTTGTAAAATCACATTTTAAAGTATGATTAGGGGTGGGAAATTGAAAAATTGACCAAGTTGATCAGCTCGACCCAATTGGGTGTTTTGGTGGCCTTTCGATTATGTTTTCAGGTTGGGCTTAGCTTAACCCGAAATAATTTGGTTCTAATCATCAGGTTAGATTACACCTCGCCCTTACAAAAATAAAAATAAAAAATAAAAACAGACCAAAAAAATGCACAGAATGTCACACAGACACACAAAACATACACAGACAAAAATCACAATACAAAAATTATAAATTTGGTATCGATTTGGTTTTCAGGATTGGCCGATTGGGTTTGAGCCAACCCAATCACCAAACCGTTGGAAAAATGACAAATATAATATTATAAATAGTTAAATACATTAAAATACTCATAATTGAAAATTGAAAAATCACATTATTTATATTACATTACGTAACATTTTGCTTACTGATTATTACGGATTTTTTTTAAGGGTTTAATTATTATTTAATTTTCATCTAAAATTTTATTTATTTATTTATTTATTTTCTCTCTTTTATCTATCCTCCATGAATCAACCTTCAATTGAGTATTTACACTACATCATTTACATCATTTTTATTTTATATTCTTTTGTACCCAGTAACAAAAAAGTAAAATGCTACAAGCTTCGGGAAGTAAATTATGTAAAATGAGGTAAATTAATTTTCTAGTTATAAACACATTTAATTAACGTAAACTTTTAAAATTTCAAGAAGCACGTAGCGTGCTTCGTAAAATACTTATAATTATTTGTCAAAATAAGTGAATTTAACTTGTTATGAAAGTAACAGTTTCTTTACTATCAAAATACTTGCGCGAACAAGAAAGTACTTAAAAATTAAGTTTGAGTAACTTGTGAGCTTAGCCAATCATAATTTTGGGAATGTGGTGTATTGATATTATACTTGTACCTAAGGGCGAGTTTCATTTTTTGAAAGAATGAGTTTTATAATAGTGATTTTTGGAGAATGCGTAATTAAAAAATAGAAAAATATTTAGATTTATATATAAAATTATTTTATTAGAAAATGTATAATTAATAAGAAAAGTGATAAAAATGGATTATAGTTTTGATTGGGGCCGGGGATTAATCTATCTTCAATCACAAGAATATTGTACTAGTTACAAAGAAAATTATGTTTTATTAGAAAATGTATAATTGAAATGATTTTAAAGAAAAATGAGTTTAATATAATGGGGCTAAACATACAATTCACTCATGTGAATACAAAAAGGAAAAATAGTAATATGTATTATTATGAAATACAAAAGAACCAAAGAAAATCAATTTGAGTAACTTCTGAGCTGTGCCAATCATTAGGGGTGGACAAAATAGTCAAATCAAACCAGAATCAAACAAAATCAAGTAGTTCGGTTCGATTCTACCAAATAATTTTTTTTTTTAATGATTC
>CAIGRN010169300.1:0-15166 GCA_903798345.1 Fraxinus anomala | reverse complement strand
AATTGACAGCTATTTTCTAACTAATATTGGCGCCCATTTTCAGCTGATGTGCTGGCAGCTGATGTGCTGGCATATCTAATACCCTTATGCATATTATTTGACAGAATACTGTACAAAAAAAAGAAAGCAGTGGGTTCCATGCATGAATCTGTATCAAGATTACTGTAGTCCAAGGAGCATAATAAAATAATACATACATGTGATATGTGTGTGTGAAAACAACTAAAAATAAGCCAGGCACAGAGAGTTGGTCTCAGTTTCTGTGAAATGATCGATAGCAAAGTGGACCATTAAAAAGGGGGTTCGATGGGTGGTTCGAATTCCACAAGTTAAAGAGATTCAGATAAGCTTTCATTTCTGCAAGTTTTGATCAAATCTTTTGTCTTGCATTGGATTCCTTTATGATTACTTTCATCTTTGGTCTCTCACATATCTCAAAACATAGACAAGAAAGCCCACTAATAAAAAATGGAGCTTTCTGTCGCATGCAATGGAAAATAATTAGGAAAATTTGTTCTCTAATGTAAGCTTTAATGATTTTTCAACAAAGTTAAGATTCTTAATTATGTGATGATTATAATGCATGAATTTAGAATGAAAGGACAAAACTATCCTCAAAGTCGATCCATCTTTTTATTTTCCTTATAAATGAGTTTTAGATATGTCGCTTTAACCAACTGATAGACCAGCTCGAGATCATGCTAAAGAGATAGCAGTTTGTAGAGAAAAGTATGTCTAATTGGCCAAGCCAAGAAGTATGACTAAGGCAATTGCGACATGACCTCGGTTTTTGGACACCTAGAAAGACAACCAAGCCTAAACGTTACTCTTGTGTAATTTATTAACAATACCATCACATAAAACCATCAGTTCCCCAAATTCGTTGTCAGAAATTTAATGCTCGCTTCCTGACCCCTTTCCTATAATAAGAAATCTTGGAACTTGTTAAAGATATGGAAGCATTTCCATGACATTGTAATATCTTCTAAGTTTTTATTATATTATCTTTTATTATGATTGTGTAATAGTATCTGATATTTTCTTTTACAACGGTTTATAACCCTATAAATAGGATCGTCCCCTCTGTAATGTTTAGACAAATTATACAATTTCTCATATTCTTTTTAATATTCTGTCTCATATTCAATTCATTATTTTAACATGGTATTTAAATTCTTTTGGTTTAAGCTAAATAATCTCTGCTTCCGTTCTCCGGCGAGCGACCTTGGGTTGCTTATCCAGCCATTTCGTTTTCTTATTTTAAATTTGTCTGAAAAATATCTTTTTTTTCCATGGATGTTAAGCTTTATTATTATTATTATTTCTGAAGTGTCATTGCTTACTTTGATTCTTGGAAGTCATCATTCTTCAATATGTGCTAGTGTCCCTTCACTCTTCATATCTTTAGAACTAGTCTCATTTCACTTTTTTCCATTTTTGTAAAACCTTTTCAGCTTCTGTACTTGTTGGGCTACATATTGATATTCTCGTTCTCTTTAGTTTTGTCAAAAAAAAAAAAAAATCATTTTCTACATATAACTTGACCTTCTAAACAAAATTTTTTTTTTTTACCAATCTACTGGCTTTATGACCTGAGATGTACAATTTTTGTACGACTCCATGCTCGAGGTCATGATAATCTCAATCACTCTCTTAAGACCAGAACATCCTCGAGTTTATGAGGTCGGGCTTGAGGTCATGATGACATCGAGCTCTCTCCCCATGCCAGAACATCCTCGGGCTCGTATGAGTGAACATTTCTCTCCCCATGCCAGAACACCATTGGGCTCGTATGAGTGAGCTCAAGCTCGGGCTTGAAGCCCTTGGACATCTCGTGTCCCCTACTATCATTTTCCCTATTTTTCTATCAGGTCCCTTAATCTAATAGACTTCTACCACTAGAATTTTATGCTTATCCAAATATCTGATCTCACAACTCCAATCAAATTACAACTCCTAGGTATGGAAAGTCTTCCAAACACTTTACAACTCTTTAATCGGATAAGGATGCTCAATTGATTTATTTTACTAGGAGTACACTACTTATTCCTACTAGGAGTGTACTAACTACACATTTTTACATTCAATTTATAGCCTTACACTTATATTTTTCCCTCTTACTAACTTAAACATCGGAGAGGTGAAGAAGTCACATCCCATTGCCTTTATTTCAGGTCCTGGAGATTCTGTTCATACTCCTTCTCAGTCATCAAGCTCAGGTATCCTTGGGAATATATCATTGACACAATTGTTCCAGGTATTGGAGATCATGTCCGTGCTCGTTTCTTATCGTCATACTCAGGTATTCGAAGGTGCAGATTTTAGTAGCATCATTGGTGCTGTTGCCGAGAAACACTACCAAAAGTGATGGTTAATATACGTTTAGGTCTTTCTCCAGCAAGCTCATCCGCTCCAAACCCATCTCTTGTTGAGGATCCCCCAATTCTTCATGACGAATCATCAGAAATTACCAATGCCCCAACTAGCGGTTGTTATCGTAGAAGCATTCGAAGAGCTCTTCCAACAAGTGTCACACTAACTCAATTGTTAAGTCAGGGGAATTTTCATCTGGAACCGGCACTACCAGGGAATTTTATGGCTAATGCTCGAGCTCAGGTTTCTCGCCTTACCCAGGATATTGGTGGAACCGAAACCTTGGGCATACCTTCTATGGCCTTGACCTCAAAATCGGTTACTATGGACTCAAGTGAACTTGGCAGGATCATACAGGATGGGATTGTAGTGGTCTACTTTAGAATACCCAGGGAACAGTAGGGTTCACCCCCAATACTCATTCATCCTAATATACTGTCATATCCCTTGTCGGACAGATTCAAATACCCCAGCATAAAGGAGTACGATGTGACACTGTCTCCACCAATCACCTCAATGTATTCACGAATGTCATGAACTTATAGGTCACACCAGACCCCGTGATCCGCAAACCTTAACTAACACTTCTAGGAATTGGTTCTCTAACCTAGAGCCCAATCCTATTACCTCATTATCGGATTTGGCTAATAAGTTCTCTACCTTCTTTGAAAGTAGTAAAAGTATAAAGAAGACCGCCGCAGCCCTAATGTAGCTTCGCCAAGGGCAAAATGCGGTTTATTGTAGAAAGGCTCTAGATACCCGACCTACACATTGCAACAGCTATTTCTGCCCTTACATATGTAATAAGGTGTGAAACATTCAAGATGTCTTTGTCAAAAATCCCGTAAAAATCAGTGACCGAGTTGTTTACCCAAGGAGAAAAATACATAAACATAGAGGAAACAATGTACCCAAGGAAGACTAGCCCAACTACTGAGAGGCCCAGCATAAGAGACAACACAAGTCAAATCCACAACAGGACCTTGCTCGAGGTAAGCAGAAACAGGACGTACCACCAACGTCATTCACACATTTGAACACCTCCAGGTCCAAAATGTTTTTTCTTGGGCTTTCATGCCCTACTTATTTTTATCATTTGATTGGTCAGGCCTATGTGCCCATATTTAATTTCTAGCTAGGTCAAGTTATGTTCAATTTTTTCATTTGAAATGCTGCTAAAGTCTTGCCCCGAGTAAACACCTCAAACTTTATACCATGTAAGTACATAAAGCCTTGCTCCACGCAAGAACATCAAGTCTTGCCTCGTGCAATCACATAAAACATTGTCCAGAGCAAGCATCTTAAGCCTTGCCCCGAGCAAGTACCTCAAGTCTTTTCCCATGCAAGCACATAAAGTCTTTCTCCAAACAAGCACCTAAAGCATGCCCCCACGCTATCACATAAAGCGCAACTACATAAAGTCTTGCTCAAGCATTGTCCCGCGTAAGCACATCAAGCTTTGTCCCAAGCTAGCACCTCAAATCTTACCTCAAGCAAGCACCTCAAGCCTTACCCCAAACAAGCACATCAAGCCTTGCTCCGTTCAAGCACATAAAGTATTGCCCCGTACAAGCATATAAAGCCTTGTCCCAAGTAAGAACATCAATCCTTTCCCCGACCAAGTACCTCAAGCTTTATCCCATGCAAGCACATAAAGTATTGCCCTACAAGCACGTAGAGCCTTTGTACCGAGCAAGCACATCAAGCCTTATCCCGCGTATGTACATAAAGTCTTGCCCCGAGCAAACATCTTATGCTTTGCCCTGCACAAACACATCAAGCCTTGCTCCGAGTAATCACCTCAAGTTTTGCCTGTGCAAGCACATCAAGCCTTACCCCTTGCAAGCACGTAAACCTTGCCCCGATCAAGCATCTCGAGTATTGCTACGTGCAAGTACATCAAGTCTTGCCCCCGTAGCATATAAACCATTTCCCCGAGCAAAAACCTTGAGCCTTGTCCCGCACAAGCACATCTAGTATTGTCCCACGAAAGCACATCAATTCTTGCCCGGAGCAAGCATTTCAAGCCTTATACCGAGCAAGCACCTCAAGTCTTCCCCGCCCAAGCATATAAAGACTCGTTCCGAGCAAGCACATCAAGCCTTATCCCGAGCAAGTACCACAACCTTATAACCTGAAGGCTATAAAGTGTCATATGTAAAAATTTTAAAACAAGGTCAGGGTGCAAATCTCTTCCTTTCAAATTTTAAATAAGGTCGGGAAATAAGGTGAGGGTCCAATCCCTTCATTTCAAAATTTTAAATAAGGTTGGGGTCCACTCCCTTCCTTCCAAATTTTAAATAAGATTGGGGCACAACCTATTCTTTCTAAATTTTAAATAAGGTCGAAGTCCAACCCACTTCCTTTCAATTTTTTAAGAAGGTTGGAGTCAAGCCTTTTCATTTCAAATTTTATAACAAGTTTAGGGTTAAGTCCCTTCCTTTTAAACTTTAAACATGGTCGGGGTCAAACTTTTTCTTTTCAAATTTTTTAACAAAATTGAGTTTAAATCCCTTCCTTTCAAACTTTAAATATGTTCAGGGTCAAGACATTCCCTTTCAAAATTTTAACAAAATTGAGGTCAAGACCCTCATTTTCAAATTTTTTACAAGGTCGGGGTTAAGCCCCTTTTCTTTCAATTTTTTAATATGATCGGGACATGCTATGCTAGATCTATGTGCTCAGGGGCATATCAACTCAGCATGAGCATGCCTACCTCTTCGCATGAACATGTCTAATCTTTGGTATGAGTATGCCTATTTTTAGGCATGAGCATGCCTATTCCTTGACATGAACATGCATAATCTTTGGCATAAGTTAACTTCTAGGCATGAGTATGTTTATTCATTGGTTTGAGCATGCATATTTCTAGGCATAAGGATGCATACTTTAGGCATGAATATGCTTAATTCTTAGTCTGAGCATGCCTATTTCTAAGTATTAGCATGCATATTCTTTGGCCTGAACATGTCTATTTATAAGCATGAGAATGGTTATTCATTGGCATGAGCTTACTTCTAGGCATGAGTATGCTTACCTCTAGGCATGAGCATGCCTAATCTTAGCATGAGCTTGTCATTTCTTAATACGAGCATGACTATATCTTGGTATGAGCATGTCTAATCGTTGGCCTGAGCATGCCTAATTCTTCGTATGATCCTTCTAAGCATGTTTATTTATTGGCTTGAACATATCTACATCTTGATATTAGCATGCCTAATCCTTAGCCTAAATATGCATATTTCTAGGCATGAGTATAGCTAATCCTTGGCATGAGTCTAACTACTTCTAGGCATGAGCATGCGTAATGCTTGGTATAAGCTTGCCTATTTCTTTACATGAACATGTCTACTCCTCGGCATGAGCATGCGTATTTCTTAGCATGAGCATGCCTACCCCTTGACATGATTATTTTTGGTTTGAGCATACCTACCTTTTCGAATGAACATCTATAATTTTTGGCATGAGCATGCCTATTCTTTGTCATGAGCACGTTTATTTTTGAACCCGACGTACTTGTGCATCTCATTCCAAAAACTCACACATTGCACACAAGGGCCTATGATGTGTATAATATTTGTACGACCTGACCACCTACAGCCTCATGCTCGAGGTCATGATAACTTCGAGCACTCTCCTTAGGCTAGAACATCCTTGAGTTTATGTGGTTGGGCTCTGAGGTCATCATGACCTCGAACTCTCTCCCTAGCCAGAATATCCTCGAGCTCGGGCTTGAACCCCTTGAACATCTCGTGTTCCTCACTATCATTTTCTCTTTTTTTCTATCGGGTCCCCCTTTTTTCTATCTGGTCCCATAATCTAATATGACTCTACCACTAGAGTTTTGTGCTTATCCAAATACTATATTTCACCACTCCAATCAAATTACAACTCCTAGGTTTTGAAAGACTCCCAAGTACTTCACAACTCTTTAATCAGATAAAGATGCTCAATTGATTTATCCTACTAAGAGTGCACTACTTAACCCTAATAGGACTGTACTACCTACATCTACAAATACAAGGCATGGATCATTATTCAGGTACGCTTTTACATGCAATTTATAGCCTTACGCTTATATTTCCCCCTCTCGTCAACTTAAGCATCGGAGGGATGATGAGATTACACCTCGTTGGCTTTGTTTCAAGTCCTGAAAATTCTATTCGTGCTCATTCTCGGTTGTCATGCTCGGGTATCCTTGGGTACGGATCATTGACACATTTTTCCTAGGTCTTGGAGATCTTGTTCGCGCTCACTCCTTATCGTCAAACTTGGGTATTCACAGGTGTAGATTTTTAGTAGTATCATGACCTATTATTGAGATTTTTAAAATTTTTTACTGGTTCATGACCTTATTATATATAAGATTTTTCCCATCTAGCCGTTGACGACCTTATTATGATGTTATTCTTTTTCCTTAATCTACCGATTAATGACATTATTATTATTATTATTATTATTATTATTATTATTATTATTATTATTATTATTATTATTGATCGTTTTTTTTTACCTTGTTTTCAAAGTTTTGTTTTACCAATTGATTCTTGAAATCTTCAAGGTTTTTTAATCTATCAGTTTATGACATTTTTATGAGTTTTCATTTTTTTTTAAATTGATCGGTTCCGAGCCTTGTTTTCAAGGTTTACTTGATTGTCCGATTCTTGACCATTTTATTGATCAATTTCTAATATTGACATAAATTTCCTTCATTATTCACCATTTCTTGACTATTTATTGATCGATTTCTAATCTTGACATAAGGTTCCTTCATTATTCATCGATTCTTAACATTGTTTCAAATGTTCTCTCTTTAAAAAATGGTTGACCTTCCCTAAGGTTCTTTTTATCCAACGATCTTGTTCATGAAATTTCAAGTTGATTGTCACGTGGATCTATTTCATTCGTTGTCCAGGCTACAAATTTTTTGACCAAAGATCACAAGCTACTATATACTATTAAGCCCCTGTTTGTCTACCATTAATCTAAAACTCTGTTTGCTACAGTAAGATTCTACACCACACATTCACCCAATAAAATATTCTACACACAAATCAATAAAGTTACTTTAAATTTCTACCACACATTCTCCAAAAAATATTATCGTAGTTAAAAAAAAGGTTTATTGGAGCAATACCCCGCCTTTTAGATCCATTGTGCAATACTTTTCACCTTTTTGAAATTGACAAAAAACATTCATACATGAAATTTGAAGTGCGGAAGACTAACTTTAATATGCGAAAAACCCCCTGTATGAATTTAAGCTCCTGTTTGTCTATCATTAATCTAAAGCTCTGTTTACTACAGTAAGATTCTCCACCACACATTCACCCAATAAAATATTCTATACACAAACCAATAAAGTTACTTTAAATTTCAACCACACATTTTCCAAAAAATATTATTCAAAACTTCATTCTTCTCCTAATAATGAGAGACAAATAAGCTCTTAGTTTCCAAACTCAATTTGGTTTATATTATATTGAGTTCGAGGGGATGTTAAAGATATTAAATCATTTCCATTTTTCGTGATGTCGTATACTTCTAGATTCTTATTATATTATTTTCTTAGTAATATGATTGTGTAATAGTGTGGATCTTTCCTTTTACATATGTTTATGACCCTGTAAATAGTATCACTCCTTTTGTAATATTTAGACATAAAAAATTATACAAGTTCTCATATTATTTTCAATATTATATTTCATATTCAGTTTATTATTTTAGTAAAATATGCTAGACTTGCCCCCACATTTATTTATTAGTCATTTTAGCAAATTTATATTTCTATCGAGATATTTTCAAGCCTTCAATATTGCCTTCATCAATTTTCGCAGGTCGGCCAGCTCTTTCAGTTCCACAAGCTCTGACTACAATAGATTTTTGGTGAGGTGGAAAGATCGTCTGCCTACTAATGATACATGGATTGTACAAGACGAGTTCTTGGTCTCGATCCAGACTTGCTAGACTACTATTTTTGGTTTTCGTTCTTCAATTGATACGCAAAAGGTTGTTACCCAAATCCAAAAACAAGGCACAAAATCTTAGGGGCTACTCAACAAGTTGTAACTTAGCCCAAATCTAATTCCCTTACTAGCAGGGGCAGATCCAGCATCCGGCGAGTCCCCGCCGCCGTTCGTGATAAATTCGTCGGGAACTTTTTTTTATTTTTTTATACAATAGATAAATTTTTAGCTTATATAACTGTTATTTCATTTCATTTTCAAATGTTTCCTTCAGTTGAGTTGGTTAGAGCTTGCAATTCTTATGAGATGTCTCTGATTTGATTCTCTAACTTGCAATTCATATATTTTTAGTTCTCCAATTTTTACCATTTTACAATTTTTACTAAAATTAATGGCAATAGGGAGGGGGGAGTTGAACCCATGACTCTCCTTAAAGATTATTGGAATTCTTGCCATTAGGGCACTTGTTGAATTTGATCTTCTCGACCTAGATTCCTCGGGAACATTTTTTTTTTTTGACAATACATAAATTTTTTAGCTTATATAACTGTTATTTCATTTCATTTTCAAACGTTTCCTTCAGTTGAGTTGGTTAGAGCTTGCAATTCTTATGAGATGTCTCTGATTTGATTCCCTAACTTGCAATTCATATATTTTTAGTTCTCCAATTTTTACCATTTTACAATTTTTACTAAAATTAATGGCAATAGGGAGGGGGGAGTTGAAACCATAACTCTCCTTAAAGATTATTGGAATCCTTGCTATTAGGGCACTTGTTGAATTTGATATTATTGTTAACATAATAATATATATTAAGTTTTAATAGTTTTAATGTAATTGTAAAAATTCGAACTCGAGCTCTTCCTTTAAATTACAACTTGGCTACAATATCATTTGGTGAATATTNAGGGAGGGGGGAGTTGAAACCATAACTCTCCTTAAAGATTATTGGAATCCTTGCTATTAGGGCACTTGTTGAATTTGATATTATTGTTAACATAATAATATATATTAAGTTTTAATAGTTTTAATGTAATTGTAAAAATTCGAACTCGAGCTCTTCCTTTAAATTACAACTTGGCTACAATATCATTTGGTGAATATTTTTAACTTGTATAAAAAATTATATATGTTCAATTTGAACAAAATAATTTTTATATTTAAATTTTAGATTTTGATTCCCCTTTTTTTTAAATACATTTTTCTTTCTTCTTTTCAATCACACAATTTTAAATAAAATAATATTACACGTAAGTTCAAAATTTTTTCTTATTTTTAAACACATTCTCTAGCAAATCACTATTCTAAAATGCATTTTTTTTTTTTTTTACAAAAATGGACATCAAATGAGCTCTTAATATTTTATTGCTATCGACGGCCAACGACCGTCAGTGCCGACTTAAAACCCTGAATCCGCCCCGGCTTACCAGGCCTAAGTCTAAGCTTTACAATATTAAAGTTGAAATATAGGTGAAACATGGACCAACATAAACCTCTTATTGTGACCTTGCCACTTAAGTAGAGACATAAGTTGACAATTGTCTTTAAGTGATAACTAATGACTACAGTACGAGTTTTATAGTTGCTACATAGTTGAAACACGGAACCACATAAACCTCTAATTGTGACCTTATCACTTAAATAGAGACAAATGACTAGTTGACTATCATCTTTAAGTGGCAGCCAACAATTGTTGAGAAAATGACTTAACGAAGAAGAGACCACCATGGCATAGGCTAGCCAAAGAACGGCATTTGAAGAAAAAGTTGATCGACGAATCACGTTTAGAAATTAACATCCCTCAAACTATTATTGATTAACCATGTATAGTCCGTATGCACGTTTGAATCCCAAACATTCGAGTCCTTACTACTCCCAATAGGCCGAATCAAATTTTGTAGGAGTTTTTATCAAGGGCATAATTCGACTTTCACTTCACTCGGAACTCTTTTTGTCTTGATCGTTATCAAAACAAAAAGAGTAAGTGGTTAACACAATCAAATGAGATGACACGATATGATATATCACTATTAAGAGTAAGTCACAAACGTACTCGGATCCTACTAAAGCTACTAAGTAGCATTCATTTACAAAAGGCCTCCTATACCTATACATAAAGTTTCCCCCTATATTTCTAGGTTATGTCTATTATTTTCATAGTCCTTAAGTATTAGATTGGCCTCGTGCACAATGAGACATTCTACATGGGGTAGTTAGTGAATATCAACAAGCTCAAAAATTGTATATACACGTAATATTTATATCATAAAAAGTATAAAATTGCAACTTCAGGCCAAAACTAACACTTATAAGTTAGTTAGGAGGAATATTTATTAGTTAGGCACTTTGAGTTAATTGAACTTGAACCCATAAACCAAACTCACTTATTTTCGACAGGTCAGATAAATATGCACAAAGTATGCAAAAAAAATATTTCGTTACAAGACAAAATTCATAAATAATTTAAATCAGTTTTTGTCCAAATAGGAACATGACATTTGGCGTCACTGCCACGTGGTATTATATTTTGAAGCCGAGTTTAATTTGCCTTTATCAAACCGCCTCTTTTAAAAATTAATAACATATTTGTGGCCCCTTAATGTCATCTACCTGCAACCTCAACTTGTAACACAATACAATGTTCATGTACATTAATTCTTCTAACAATTCAGTATTTCGAGGATAAGTTAGAAACGACCTTATTAAATAAATATATTAAACATTTTTTTCAAAAAAATATATAATTTCAGAAAAATTCAAAAAATCCCTCTCTGATTTATGCATTTTGAATTATAAATTATGCAACAATATAATTGTATAATTATTGGATTAATTATTTGAATGATTACTGAATTTTGTCTAGTGTTACTACTTAATAATTGATCTTAAAATGTATCTCAATGGTCATTGAATTTTGCTAATTCAAGCTAAGTGTTATTACTTCATAACCGAACTTAAAAATATATCTATATGATCACCAAACTATGCACCATATTACTCATCCATCATTTAGTGGAAAAATTCATTAGGTTCAACAAACGACGTCAAATTTAGTGATGGAATGGTAACACGGTGCACAGTTCAGCAACCATTGAATTACATTTTTAAATTCAGTTATTAAGTAATAGCACATGATTTAGTTTAGTGACAATTTGGATACATGTGTAAGTTCAATTATTAAGTAGTAAGAAACTAAAGAAAATGGAGGTAAAAAAGAAGAAACTCAAGTCGATCTCGGTTACCATAAGCATTAATTCTAACATTTTTGTACTTTTATTTAATTTTTCTTGGTCAATTTATTTCAGTGTTCTTATTGTCTCTCTTTTAGGATTTTATGCGAAATTTGAGATACGATAAAATGATACCAATTGATCCGAAAATTGATTATATTTTTTACCGTAGGCAAGGAGAAGAAAGAAAAGCACAACAACAAAAAGATCAAAAATAGCAACAAGAAATGGCCAATTAACTGAGCAATCTAGTAGTTCAAGTGAATGAAGTAGTAGTTGTCAATGAAGTAAATATGATAATCAAGGACTTAATGACTCCGTAAATTATTCAGAGTCAATCTTAGCATCGTTTATCCCCATTTGGACAACAAAATTTCCAATTGAAGACTAATATCATTCATTTATTTCATAATGTAAATTAGCAAAAGTTCTATTTTTCTTCGATTTATAGGTCTCTGATTTTTTGTTTCCTCTTTTTTCCCTTCATTTTCTTTGGGTTCTTCTTTCACGAATGTCGATTTGAGAGATTTAATAATTAAATTTAAAAATGTATCTCAATGACCACATAACTATGTCAAATGGTACTACTTAATAACTGAATTTAAAAATGTATCTCAATGATCATTGAACTATATCAAGTGCTAATCATCAATCATTCAAGTCGATGCCGTTTGTTGAATTTAACGGATTTATCCACTTTGGTGATGGATGGTAACACTGTGCATAATTCAGTGACTATTTAGATACATTTTCAAGTTCAGTTATGAAGTAGTAACACTTGGTAAAGTTTAGTAATCGTTGAAATACATTTTTAAGTTCGATTATTAAATAGTAAAACTTAACAAAATTCAGTGACCAATCAAATAATTAACCCTATAATTATTATAGAGCAAATTGGCATTGTCTTTAATTCTTACATAGTAACATTTTCATGTTTACGACCTAAATTAGGATTCAAATTAAAAACTTGTAATCCCTCAAGTTGATCAATCTTGCCATTGATTCCTGTTTAAGGATAGTTAAAGTAGTCAATTATGTTTGGTGGACAGTTCTGCAAATAACCTATATATACACACACAGGGTTAAGCACATTTTATTAACATTGAGTAATACTAAGTCTGTTGCCCAACTTTCATAACCAGCATGGGAAAATGCACCCTCCTTTTATGAGAAAATAATAATTTGGGAATATCCTTCTATTTTATGCCACTTTTATAAATTTTCGATTTTAATGTCGTGTTATTATTGCTTTATCATAAATGTTTACCCTGGCCTCGACATGTCTATTCAATTTATCTCGACATGTCTATTCAATTTATCATGATAAGGCCATCCTTGTTTTTCATACATTGCACAATCACTCTTACAAGGATGTCATGTTCAAATTCGAAAATATGTAGTTTCATGTTGGACATTAACACTCCTCTCTCTCTCACACACACACACACTATAATATGGGTCCGACTAACTACGTACCATGTCCTATTTTTTATATATTTTTTAAATTTTGAGAAATTGAGGAATATTTCAAGAAATTTTTCAGCGATTTATAATTTTAAAGAATTTAAATAAATGTGTCATTTATTTAAAAAATAAAAATCGCATACCATTATATCTATGTCCGATTCTGTGCAACATTTGACTTCCCTATAATTCGGGATTTTTCACCCCTACTATTATGGAACAAACAAGATACCAGAATTGCTCTGATACCACTTGTTACAAATTTGGATCGTAAGATAATGACGATAATGAAATAAATAAGAAAAAAATAAACACCAAAATTTACGTGAAAACTCAATACGGGAAAAAAAAAAATCAAGGACATAGAAGGAAAAATCCACTATAATCAATAACAATTGTATTTATAAGATCTCAATGCACTCAATTGAAAGCAAAAGCTCTCAATATGTTGTATGAATGGTAACACCGGGCGAGCGGCCAAGTCTCTCGTTGTTTTCTATCGGGTTCGCTCGAGCGTCTATCGCTAGCAAAAATGCGACGATATTTTCCTCTAATCCATAATTTTGATTTATTCAAAATCACTCTAATTTATACTCCAATACCCACTAAAATTTGGATCAAACCACAACAAATCTCCACATTGAACCAAATTTCAACAAAAGAAATTTCAATTTGCGACTCAATCAATAAACACTACTCATCATCTTCCAAACCAAGCCCCAATGGATTAAATCAATGACAAATACCAATTAAGTTCAAGTAATATTCAAATTTAGCAGTGTGAAGAGTTTTTGTCATTATATCAACATGATTATCCTTGGTATCAACCTTGCTCATTACAATATTACCACGAACAATCACATCACGCACAAAATGATATAATGTGTTTAGTCCTCTCGTGAAACATTCGATCCTTAGTCAAGAAAAATACACTCTGACCATCACAGAATACTGTAGACATCTTCAAGTTTTCACTGATTTCACCAATCAATCTTTTCAGCCATATAGCTTCCTTACATGCCTCTGTAATGACCATGTATTCTACTTCTATTGTAGAAAAAGCTACTATATTTTGTAAAGTAACTTTCTAACTGATAGCACAGCCTCCAAGGGTAAACACATACCATGTAAGTGATCTCTTCTTATCAAGATTCCCTATATAATTTGAATATACATACCCAACGACTCCATCTGAATTTCTACCAAAATGCAAACAAGTATTAGAAGAGCCTCTCAAGTATTTGAAGATCCACTACACTGATTTCTAATGTTCCTTATCAAGATTTGCCATGTTATGCTAACTGCACTAAATGTATGTGCCAAATCAGGTCTTGTACAAACCATAATATACATAAGCGAACGCATTAGAATAAAGAACTCGAGACATATAATCAATGTTTTCATTTGACTGATGACACAAGTTAGATGATAATTTAAAATAAGCAGCCAATAGAGTACTGACAGCTTTCGTATTCACCATATTGAATCTTTCAAGCACCGTCTCAATATACCCCTTCTGACTCAAATACAATATGTTAGTATTTCTATCCCTCAAGATTTTCATACCAAGAATCTTCTTTACTACACCCAAATAATTCATATAGCTTGCTAGTCAAGCTCTTTCTCGTGCAAATTTACTCCAACTTCAACCACAACGTAGTGGTACTTCTCTAATTTAGAACATCCTATAGAATTTGATTTGAAAGATGTAGATAAATTTGAGATTGGATTTTCCGATCCCTACGTTGCTTTTCATCATGCGTCTAGGTAGCAGACATCTTATCATAGCCAAGCAAGGCTTCCTCCAAATCCATCTGTGCTAGAACCACTCGCATCTTCACTTGTCATAAGGTAAATCTCGTGTTTCTATCCAATAACGGGATATCATACTTCATTGTCGTCATGCGGAACAATCGCCCTCGCACTGATACCACTTGTTATGAATTTGAATCGTAAGATAATGATGATAATGAAATAAAGAAGAAAAAAATAAACACCAACATTTACGTGGAAACCCAATATGGGAAAAAAATTACGGACAGAGGAGAAATCCACTATAATCAATAGTAATTGTATTTACAAGATCTCGATGTACTCAATTAAAATCTAAAACTCTCAAGATATTGTATGAAT
>CAIGRN010169299.1:0-22253 GCA_903798345.1 Fraxinus anomala | reverse complement strand
AAAAAGAATGAAAAGATATTGATGTGATGGAAAATATTATTTATTAAAGAATGTTTGGTTGAAAATGAGTAGAAGAATGAAAATGAAAATTTTAATGTGGCTCAAACAGGGGTTTAATGTTATTTATATTCTTGTTATTTTTTTCGAAGTTCTGTATTGTGTGTAAAAATACATTATGGCATGTTTTGTAAGAAGGATAAGACGACGAGTTAAGTGAAAAAAAAAAAAAAGGTTAAGATTTGTGTATTTGTATAGTGCGATCTAATAATGTTCATTAAACATGCATTTACTGTAAATACATTTGGGGAATAGTCGTATCAAGATTATGTGAAATGGTGCTAGGCTAGCAAATTTTAGTGCCAAAAAGAAATTAGGAAGTTCAAATCATTTCATTGAAGCAGTAACGACATTCTCCTCGATTCAATTGGATGTAGCATTTGTTTTTTTTATTAGTCGTTAAATTTGTTGTATTGAAATTGCATCTCTCTCACAGACATAATCCTCTTTGAACATGTTTGCTACACCCGAATAAAAATCATTAGATAATATTAAAGAAGGAAAAGTCGTGTTAAATTTGTCATGTTTTATCTAATAAAACATTTGGTAAATAGAGTAATGCTATATAGCACTGCACCTGTTCAAGTGTTATTTAAGTGTCATTAATTAATTAGTTCATCTTAAAAGTAGAAATACGAATATCATTTAGATCATCATTTGAAGACATTTATAGCACCAATGATGTAAATAACGTTATTTGGTAAATAAGATTAGAATGATCACTTGACTTGCAGAAGACATAAAAATTTATCCGAATAGCACAAGATTCTCAAGTACAAATTGCAATAAAACTTACCCAGCTAAACCTAGCTGTGGATGGTCCTTTTTACAATTATTTAAAAGATTTCTAAGTACTATAAAATTAGGACAGTGTCACAAGCAAACTGAAGAAGGTGGCTTATGTGATAAAGTCACATGACACATGTTCTTAATTAATCTTTATGGATTGTTTTGTAGGGATAGTTCCATTAGTCAAATGAGCATCACATGTTACGCTGATTCCAAGTTCCTACCCATTAAAATACAAAGAGGAAGGAATTGTCAGATAGAGACTTGTTTGTCGACTCGTTGTGACATGCTTGGTTTAGAAAATTAAGCAGTACAATCTCTTCTGACTTCATTTATCGACTCTCTTATGAGTGAGTCTCTATGGTCTATGACGGTTTCAAATACTTAAATCATCGTTTCCTTAATTTATCTTCAGTTAATGTCACGTCTATCCATTTGTTGGTCGTATTTTATAACTTATATATGCAATATAAAATATATTTTCAAAATATCTAGTCAAATTAGACAGGCACAAAATTTTCTACCTGCAGATTCAGACTCAAGTTTGACACTGTTGAATCAATCTTGGCCTGCATATTTGCCTTTAATTAGGGTTTCTATACAATATATTTATACAAAACACATGTTTTGTCAGTCTAAAGCACGAGGTACAACCAACAAGCAGCATGCATAACCTTTTATCAGTCCTCATATAAGCTTATTCAAGCCCTCCATTTTTCACCATCACCATCACCATCACCATCACCATCACCATCTCCATCTCATTTTCTTTCTTAATCAGTATGAAAAACAGTCACAGAACACTAGTTCTTCTGTTAGGGTTTCTATTCCTGTATTTTCATGTTACATCATCATGGGGCATCAACGATCCCGTTGGCGATGTTAAAAGTCTGTCAAGAAAATTGTTAAGTTCTTCTGTTACTTCCCTTAGTGTAAATGGAGTAAAGAGTGGAGCAATGAAAGAGCCTGTAAAAGCAGTGGAAATGAATGGCCTAAGGAAACGCCCACCAAGTTCTTCAAATCCTACACAGAATAAGCAGTGGCCTTTCTTGAAAAAGATAGAAAATAGAGGGAATAAATCTGATTCTGTTTCCACAAATTTTGCAGGAAGTAAACCTTGATTAGCTAGTTCTTTCTTGGTTATTAATCCCTTGTTTTAATTCTTGTAGGAATTTTTATTTCTTGAATTTTTATTTCTGTTTTATTGAGTAAATTTGTAGAATTATTAGGGGATCGTTGAACAAAGGTATGTAGAACATTGTTTAGCATACAATAAGAAGTTAATTATTATTCTCGATTGTTTGGATCGGTTATATGGATCCTTTTTGTCATTCCATTCGTTTTACTGAGGGACGGATGTTGGGGGACTGTCCGGTCCAGTCCAGTCCCCAGCTCATTTAATTTTTTTGGTGTAAAAAAAAAAAAATCAAGTGTAATTTTTATTTTTTTATTTTTTCATATTATTATCCCCACTTGTAGTTTGGTTCTAGATTCGTGCTTGATTTCACTTGTGAGATTCAAAGCATCTAGATCCACAGCAACCAAAGGAGGTCATGGTGATCTAAAGTAGTGCTAGAAATAAATCTAAATTGCTTCAAACGTTAATTCAAGCATTTGATAAAGTGTAGATGACATGGTAAATTCATATTTTTCTGTTTGTATATTATGACCTGATAATTTTTTATTTTTATTTTTAGTTCCTCAAAATGCAAGTTTGGCTTCGGATAGGACTTGATATGACTAATGAAGACAAGCATGCAATATAGCTCTTTGCTTGACTATCGAGTCGGATTTTATCTAGCGTCCTCAAGGTGTAACAAGTTTTTAAGTGTAATTCTTGGTAATACGCTATGAGAATTCAGGATTCTATTTACTTACACAGATGTCTTTTCTACATAGTATTATAGGCGACTAGACAATATTAAAAAAGAAAAGAAAAATTATAGTACAATGTTTATGTTTTTCTTATTCTATTATTCTTGTTATCTTGATATGCTCTTCCAGCTAACAAGAAGAGTATTTTAAATGCTGAGGAGTCCTATGTAGGAAGAATGATATCTTTTCATTAGGTTCTCTCTGTGATTTATTCCTTTTTCCATTTTCTTGGGCAGAAGCTTTAACATCAAGTGTTGTCAATTCTTGGCTAATTGTAATTGGATCGAGAATTGAATGACCTCTCATCTCAAAGATTAGTAATAAGATACAAGAGTTGTGATCTTAGAAAAGATTGCTCTAAATATGAGGGTTGTGACACTTTACTAATAGTTTTGAAAACTCAAGAGAGACGAGCCATTTACCAAGGCAATGTGATTTGTGGAGCATTACTATCGAGATTATAAAAGATAAGAAGATATGTGTCTGCTCGATACTTGGTTTGATATGTTTTATATCTCACTTTGATAAATCAAAAGAATATAGTACTAGATTGTGTTAACAATCGAAGATATTTACTAAATTTAGAAAAATTTGACAGCGACAAGCAAACAACAGATAATCACTCTTTTTAGCACACTGTGCAGAAGGAATTACATTCTCCGGAGTCTGGAGGATCATAGCAAAAAAGCTATTCAGATTCCTTTAAAAGCTGATAAAAAATCCCTTCAATTTCTAAAACAAATCTTATCGTATCACTCAAGGAATGGACAACTACACATTACACACCTCTATTTAAAGTGTAGCAGCCCTTCAGTTTAGGCATAAGTTTTGGGATTAATCACTCTGAGGAATACCGAGTCTTCTGCAACATGGTTTTCTGTGGTGCAATGGGGGGACGCCGAGATGCCTGTAATTCCCACAACTGCAACTCGGCGTCGTCATTGCACCACTGACAATCATATGTTGCCATTTTTCAAGAGTATTTTGTCACGAGCTTGGCTATTTTAGGCTTCCGTGATGCTTAACTACAACTTTGAGAGTGTCAATTCCCACACAAAATGAATCACTTCATTTGATCAAACGTAAGTATCTAAACAAAGTGATTTAACAATGGTAAGAAAATTATGTTGCGCTTGGAGATTTATTTTGTAAAGCAATTTAGTGACAATAGCATAATTATTAATTAGGCTAAGTTTGGTATTGCTGTGTTTTTTAAAATAATCAACTTTTGCCATGATATAAAAAAAAAATTGGCCGCATGAAGAATGAATTAAGTGTGGTAAACTTTAATTTCAAAATAGTTGCATATTTCAAAATCATCATTTTAATGTTTTGGTAAACAAAAGTGATTTGTTGTTGTGTCCAGAGTTCTAAAAGGCCAGTATATGTTCGAGGCTCCGAAAAAATGCCCTCGTTATGCAATAAAATAGACTGACAATTCTACATAAACCATTTAAGGCGCATCTAGGTGGAAAAAGGTGCGTGCCTTTTTTGACGAGTGATTTATTTATTTATTTTATTATATTTTATTTTATTTTTTTGAAGTCCAGCTCAACAAAATCTTGTATTTTCATAATCATTTTGAAAAAAAATTATCTTTTGTGTGAAATACTTTGCTCTTTGGGTCGAGGTAGAGGGAAGGGAAGGAAACCGTCTGCTACTGACCAAGATGATCCCAGAAGCAGCAACGAAGGAAAAATTCCCGTACAGAAGAAAAGGGGAAGGCCGCAGAAATCACTTAAAAACAAGATAGACGAAGAAGAGGCTCGAAATATAGAAGATGAAGATAGTGAGAACAATAGTATTGGTGCATTTGACAACCAAAGTGAAAAGTTCGACTGTAACACTGAATAGGAAAAGAAGCAAACAGAATGTAGAAGCCAAAAATAAGGCTGATCCCGTCAAAGAGGAAAACGGAAATGGAAATGGAAATGGAATCAGATTATGCATTGATGAGTCGAGCAAGTTGGAAGGCTTTCATCGAGCTGCAGAAGCGTGTGTTGAGTGCATTTGACTAAATGGAACTTCTTCCTGCATTTTTTACCAGAAGGGGTAGTCATCTTTGTTCATTGCTCCTCAATTTTGGTACTTTAGACTTGGAATTTGTTTTTATTTTGGAAGATTTGAACCTGATCAAATTTCACATAATCTTCAATATTCTTCTCGTTATCATATATATTGAGCTGTCTTGGTATATTAAAAGTGAATTGTGCAATAAAATATATAGATCACTCAATCTCAATAGCAAATAGCACACTCTTTTAAGTTTGCATTACTACTCATAACAATTACTTATATGAGTATCGCATCGCTCGTAGGATGTATACTTGTTGGATTTATAACCACATTAACAAATTTTCCTTACAAGCCAGTTTTTGAGTTTACGTAACATGTCTGTAATAATGGTATTGGAGCCAGTAAAACTTTTTGGGAGACCACCCTTGTTGAGATACGACAAGAAGAGGACTACTTTCAATAGAAAACTAGTTCTATGGAGTCAATTACATGAAAATAAATTATAGTTAACCTCGATTTTGGTGGGATGGATTGTAACGATTTCTCACATCACTCATAGAAGGTCCGCCTAATCGGTTTAAGCTCATTTCGGCACCTTCTGCTTAAAGTTAGTTTTAAGAGTGAATTTTAACTAATGATGTGATAGTAATAGTAGAGTAGATATCCCTTGTTGTTGCTAGGTGATATGGGGATTGGGGTGGGTTACTTCTATTTGAACAGCCGTACTCAGAAGATTGATTCCATAAAGTCACCTAGTTAAAAATATAAGTGTCGTGGATGTCAATTTTAATGGGATGACCTATGTAATGAATTTCGCATCATTTTCTAAAAAGTCTGCCTTACTAGGTACATTAAGCACCTTTATTTACATATCGATGTTAAGGAATGAGTTTTACGTGACATAATTTCTTATCTACGTTCCTTGGATAATTTATGTATTCAACTCTTGTTTTTCTTAAGATCCTAGTGAAAGGGAGATATGTAAAAAGAAGTTGGAAAATTTTGCTATCAAGTTTTCCCTATTATTACTTTCTGCAAATGATACTTAACCCCCAAAATTTTCCGCACTTTTCATGAGATCCACAATTTTTATCAATTTTTCAACTATATATTTCATCAACTTTTATCAAAATCTGCTTAAAATGAAAAGCGGGAAATTATATTATCAGGAAAATAATCGCCTATCCTTTTTCTTCTGATTGTTAAAACTGTTATGTAATACAAAAAATGAGTGACATGTTCCGTCCAAATCATCACAACACTTTCCGGATAAATTTATTGTATGAATTACAGCAAACCTGCTTAAAGCATACACTAAACTCAAGAATGCATCTCCTGTTTCTCTCTCAGTATCATTCTTCTCTGTTATCTTTTCCCATATTACTCAATTTGTAGTCTAAACCAGCTCCATATTTCCAGGCCTCAAGCCGACGCCTCCATTCGTATTTCATTTTGGCTGGAAATGTGTTTAACAATGGCCTAAAACAATTTATGTAGTAAGTCTTTAAATTGATCGCGAAATACTTGTACAATAAAATCCTCATGACGAGTAGTGTTGAAGGTTGCACGCTCTTCGTCATTCATTGAAAGAATAGATTAGACGTGAGAGGTGAAATTTTATTACCTTATTGCAGGGTCGAAGTAGGTGGAAAGAAAAGTATAATATCCCAACATGAAAAAATGTCCCGACCAGTCGAGAAGCACGGGAATACCTACCTGCAAAGCAAAACCAAAGAACCAGTCCTCTTAACTCTAGTAAAATAATGGGTATTGAACATCTAGCTGTGACTACCGGATGATGTTAGATAATGACGAAATGTTGGTAACATTGAAGAGTATTGAGAATGAAAATGAGTTAAAAATCTTGTTTATTATATTGTGTAATTTTGTAGATTACCAAGTACCGAATATGCCCTGATTCAGTTGCTAAGCTTATAAGCTCATAAGCCTCCTAAAAAAGGCAATCCATGTAAACATCTGAGAATCAACTGGACAATTCATTTGAACTCTGTAGGTTTCTCATTCCATGGTGTCATCAGTGGACAGTCGGGCACTGCCGAGAATGCATTTTTGACGTCTTTAACAAGTCTAATTTCACTTATTTCCCCACACTATGCACATTACACAAAATTTTAGATTCCAAAGAAAATTTAAATAAAAAGAAGTATAGAGGACGAAAACATATAACATATGCAAAGACGCGACAATATTTCTCCTGGTTTATTACCAACTTTAAGGAAACACACTGACTACCGTCAAAATGACAAGAAAGCTGTCACGGTTAAAAAAGCAAATAATTAGTATGGTACCTGCTTGAATATTGATGGTATAATCTGAGGCCTATTTAGCATCACGAGTCCCAGTGTCTTCACAAGAGGTCCGAATTGTATAACATCCTGTATCAAAACAGAGATATGCATATCAAATATTAGTTTCTCTATGTATTCACAAAATGAAATAAAGAATGGAAGGAAAGACAGATTAACCTGAAGAAATGGTCTCAGCACTGGATCTCCTAATTTCTGGTAGATTTCAACGAATGTGAGAACATTGTTAGGATAAAAGAAACTTATGGGGATGAAATTCTATATGAACGTAGCTTCAGACAACGAGAATACCTGCATACTCTCAAAATTTGCATACAGTAGGTCGTTGATGAAATTAGGTGAAACATTGGACTGTTTTTTTGCAGACATGGCTCTTTGAAACAGCCAGGATGCACTTAAGTTAGGCTGCATATTGTATTTTATCAATATAATAAAAACATATCCCTCGTGGTGTTTTACAAAGGAAAGAAACTCAGTAACTCACCATGTATGGATTCAACAGTGATAAACTCTTGGCATCCAGAAAATCGTTGTCGATTGCTTCATATATGCCTTGTATATCAGGAAAAAGAAAAGCTCATATATCAGCGGACTTCTTGGACTTGTTACCATATACATTAACATTTTATTTAGAAAGCTACATTCAAATTTCTGGATACATCGAGATACGAAAATTCCATGGGGTTTCTGTACATACAGGGACAAACTATGCCCGCATCATTATAAATCAAGAGAAAATGTTATTCTGCTGAAAGGATACATGCAATTCACTTTCTAAGCACGTATGAGTGAGACCAGAGTTGGAAATAAGATGTTTACTTTGAAACTAATGTCTACCGCACTGTCAAATAAATCCTTTTTTCACTTACAGGTACGAAAAATCTAACCAGTCCCAACATGTTTGAAAACTAAAAGTCACTTGAAAGTTAGTTCGGCTACTCTTAAGCTTAGCCAAACATGCTCATAGCAATTCTGAAGCATGTGAAGGAGAACATTACATTGATTGAAATGTAAAATTATTCTCATTAGGGGAATATCAGAATAGTGTAATTCTTCTTTTGAGCCTTTTTGAGTTTCTTGGGGCTATTTTGACATGATATAGGTATTGTTAGGTACAGAAAATTCTCTTCTTTAAGGGTTCACTATGCTGACAACCCCGTCAATAAAAATGAAGTCGATCCATAAAAAGGGATCCAAGAAAACATTAAGCGGTGCGGATGTAATAACTTAAAATCTCATGAAATAGAAACACATGCTAAGATGTAAAACATACATCTGTTGGTAATTATAACATGCATGTTTTTCCCCCTTGATTAATAGGTATGTTTTATACATTCTGTTGTGTATATTTTACATCTTAAACGTGCTTCTATGTCACGGGATTGCAAGTTATTAGAAAGCATGTATCACCCACCCCCCAGTCGGTATGTTTTGTTTCATGCTACAACACATTTATCACATGTAATGCAAAGCACGAAAGAATAAATGCTGATTTCCCCCTTGATAAAAAGGTATTACATACCAACAAGATAATGAAGAGATACAAAAACAATAAAATAATTGTATACCTGCTGTTAATCTGCCAAGATGCCTGGTCAAGCTCCCAAAACCACCAAAAGAAACAGGTGATTGTATGCCGCTAGCATCCCCAAACTGTAGATATCATACTCAGCAGCACTCAATAGACAAATGAAAAATCATATGCCATAGCTTTTTTAAGGATGTGAAGTAAATTACCTGTAGAACACGATCAAATGCTGCTGGCAATGGACTGTGAAATCAGTAAAAGAACAACAGAGAAGGGTAAGTCAGAATAAATAAGCTGCTCAAGAATTACTCACAGAAGAATTTTATATTTAGTAAATAAAAATGCAAAAACTACATATTCATGATTTTTTTGTCAATAAAATATTAAAAAGAGGAATGATGTAGAGTTACTCAGGCATTATCAAATTCTCAATATGATCTGATTGGATGTCTGAAATATCGATTATATCATACAGGCAACAATTATCTCAAAGAAATTCATGTATTTTACACCTTTACCTCTCACGGTATGTAGGGAAAATGCCATATATCACTCTCAAGATGTCCAGATTGTCAAGAGACATGCCCTGTGAAAATTTCCATATACGACTCAGTGTTCATGCGACTTTCATAAAAATATCACATTTTTAGGAACTCATAATGAAACTTAATGAAATAGTTATGAAACAAACCGCCGTGCCCTCTTGGCTGCGCAAGGTGTTTCTGCTACTCCGATGAACAAATGCTACCTGCGAAATGAGGTCGGTTTTTCTCCCCCGTTGTACCTCCGACGTGAGGGATTTAATAAACGTAGACTTAGGAAGAAAAGATAGAATGTGTATTCATATAGTCAAAATTTCAAGACTCGTACATGTCTCGCAATAGGAGTATTTATAGGTGACTAGAGCCATGTAACTGCTGGACGATTATCGTGCTATGTGTCCCACGTAGCATCTCCCATCACCCCCTACGCTAAATGGAGGACCTCCACCGATCCAGTGGTTGGTTGTGTCCATGATAATTGTTGAATGGTTCACATCCAACTCAAGGATGTTTTGATGGTTAAGTGTTGTTCTAGTAGTTGATAGCTTCATAATAGTAGACGGTCTAGTATGAATGTAGAGGGTCTAATTGTGGTCGACAACCTAGCGTGAACGTAGAGAGCCTTGTAGCAGTAGACGGCCCAACATGCAAGTAGAGAGCCTTGTAGTGGTAGACGGCCTAGCATATAAGTGGAGGGCATTGTAGTGGTACACAGTCTAGCATGAGGTGCTCTACATAAAGTACTTATCGAGTAGCTTTCACCTTGTTGATCGTTGCAGACAATTATTGATGCTATCTACCTCTTGTCGATGTTTATCGATAAGGGATAGCATCTTCACTCCTCCATCAATTAATTTTTTTTACATAACGACATATGATAGAGTATAAGTGGATCAATCGTGACAAATGGCGAAATGTAATAGACATAATAACCCCATGAGTGGCAAGCATCTTTGGGAGGGAATTTCCCCCCAAAATTCAAAAATTGGGTCTATATAAAAGGAGAGGTGTTTTCATTTTTTCTTTCACTTCTCTCCATTTACAAACCCTGGCCTCCCTCAAATCTTATCCAAAGTAATATCCTCTTCAACCATTTTCTCTTTCTTGAAAAATCTTTAGTTTTTTTATTTCATTCCATGAAAATATACAAAACAATCATATCTTCTTCCTTGGACGAAATCGAAGATGAAAGAGGGGACGGGTCAACTGACCCATCGTCGGATGGGCTAACCGACTAGACCGCTAACCAGCACTTTCGATGGTCGACCAACTAGCTTTGCTAGTCGTTCAACCAGTGTGGCTGTCGATTGATCAACGCTAATGATATTAGATGGCATTAATAATTGTTTATGATCGTCACTAAGGTGAAGGCTACTCGATAAGCACTCTATGTAGAGCACTCCATGCTAGGCCGTATACCACTATAAGGCCCTCTACTTGCATGCTAGGCCGTCCTCCACTACAAGGCTCTCTACTTGCATGCCAGGCCACCTACTGCTACGAAGCCCTCTAGTCCACGCTGGGTTGTCGACAACAATGAGACCCTCTACATTTATACTAGTCCGTCTACCATTGTGACGCTGTCAACTACTACGAGGCCAACACAACACTTAACCATTAAAACATCCTTGAGTTGGATGGGAACTGTTCAACGGTTATCATTGACACAATCAACCGTGGATAGGTGGAGGTCCTCCACTCAAAACGTGGGGGATGGTAGGAGATGCTAAGTGGACTATGTGGCACGATAACCGCCCTGCAGTTACATGGTTCTAGTTATCTATAAATGCTCCTAAGGCGAGACAGGTATGGGTCTTGAAATTTTGGCTATCTGAATACATATTCTATCTTTTTCTTCCTAAGTCTACGTTTTTTAAATCTCTTACTAATTCTCACGCCGGAGGTATAATAGGGACAAAACCCTGACCTCATTTCGCAGGTAGCATTTGTTCATCGGAGTAATAGAAACACTTTGTGCCATTAGGAGGACAATGAGGTCTGTTTCATAACTATTTTACTTAAGGTTTGTGTACCATATTTGAGGATTAAACCTGATACTTCGGCATCAAGTCCCAATAATCTTCTAGTAATTCCTCTAATTTTGGGCATCCCGGTTGAGGATCAACGTAGGTAAACATATATGTCGTTCGATCCAGAGGATCCGATCCAGCAGGAAATGCCTGCCAAACATTATATTAAGTAGTTCATTTAAAATGATTACACTCATTGCAATGAGGCTAGCAAGACATGTGCACAAGACACTTCACACTCGTATTACCTCCCAGAAATATTGTACTGATGACATTCCAACGCTCTTCACAGAAGCACTACTAAATATGACATCACTTGTAGAATTGTCCTTGAAACCACGACAACAAGAACCAACAACTAGGCAAACCCCATCTGGTTTCCTTCCATGTCTAATCTGTTAGAATCTGAATGCATTAGAAGCAGTTCGATGAATGCATGCACTGCCAACTATTAGCAAATAAATTATTATAAATAAAAAAGAAAAGAACTTAAGAGTTCAATTAATAACTAAAAAGCTGAAATTAGAAGTGCGATTAACAAGGTTTCAAAGATTAATACTAAGCCTGGGAAGATTAAATGCTATTATAGGAAAGCTCAACCTGTTTTACCACGGGGGAAAAATTCCCCATTGCATCAATGACGAGACGTGATGATAAAATCTTTTCATCTGCTAATTGTAACACCTGTAGGAAATAAGGTGAGAATAACAATGCAAGTTAAAGGACATTTGCAGTGAGTATACTGGCCAGTTCTTATTATCCCAAGATTTCCTGCTTCTCATTCATCTAACACTCTTGTATGCATTTTTCACATTGTATTACTAAGAATCTATATATTTCTGTTAAGCCTGATAAATTTTTCACATTGATACTATTTTACAGCAATTATTGGCACTCTTACAGCTACATCATCATATGTGCATATGCGAGATACACTGCAATCCTCGAAGATGATACCACCGAGGGAATTGAAACGCTCTCTCATGATCTCAATAAGCTTCACAGGACTGTAATGACATAGGAAATGAGAAATTAGATTTAAACTACTCATGAAAATAATAACAGCTGCCGTAAAATGTTAGAAAAACATGAGGCTAATTCAAATATAGATAACTAAAGATAAAGCTCATCTACAAAGTCTAACAACACAATTAATAGCTTACGAAACACCAAGATTAAGGATGTCATGAACCCAAATCTCGCCCCTCCCCTCAAATCCACATCTGTTCTGCAAAGTTCATTCAAAATCAATTGACGTAAGAGCACATTGATAATGGTGTAAAATTGCTTCTTTAATTTATCTTATAAATGGGTCGGGGGGATAGAAATGTAAGTATTATATAAATTAATGAATCAGTTAGATTTATAGACACGACACAAGATCTGAAACTAAAATATTTAGCACTGTTATTCAAGAACATACGGGATTAAAACTGGAAGAGGTAACATGGTTGATGTCATCTTCTGCTAGAATACCAACTTCAACGAGCTCCAAAAGTTCTTTCCTCGATATGTTCCATTCTTGCTCTCTCTGATGATAACAACAAATAATTATAATTAAAAAACATTTATCTCTTCATAAATTACTAATTCTCAAAGCCTACAACACCATATGATACCCCTTTCAGTATAGCCCTTTCTACAATTCCAACTCGTAGACCTTTAGAACTCAATGCAGTTGCAATGAAGATTCCCAATGTACCTCCACAAACTACGATGTCAAACGTATCCACACATTTTTCAGCCTGATCAGAATCGTGAAATAAACCGGGAACTTTTGAAACTACTTGTCGGGGTTCCGGGACAGCTACAAATCAAATCTTTATATTAACTATTGTTCCAATTCAATATGCAAATTCATTGCAACCTGAGATATTTATACACACATACTAACTAATATACTTACACGTTGGAGGGGAGCAAATGCTAGACCACAACTGGTCGAGTCTTTTCAAAGCATTATATGAGTAAGCACCACCAGCACCACCTACTTCCCCACTCACTGCTATATTCTCCATTATCCTCTACATAAGATTTATGCAAAAATCCAAATCTAGTCAATAAGCACAAATGATAATTGGCACAACATGAAACAAACACGTCATAGCAAAAGATGAGAGAAAAAAAAATTGGTACTTGGGTTCTGGAAGGAGTGGCTTGTGCATTCAGGTAATTTCTCCTTTTTCTCTGTAGAGATGAAGCTCCAAATGGGAACCCAAAAATGACTTCATTTTTTATGGGTATTTGATAATGATAATTCTGCATCATCGTCATCTTGCTTCTTTCTGGAATATTTCGAAATTCTTCGATTCTTGGTTAAGTTGGTTTATCATGTAGAATCAGAAAAATGTGCGAACACAACACGGTACACGCGTTACAATCTTTTCTCCATTCAGCATACTTTTTGTAAAAAGAAAAATGAAAAGGAAAAAAAAAAAAAACACAATTATTAAATTTATTTTTTATATGTAAAAGAAATTTTTAAAAATTCTTTTTTTACATATTAATCCAACTTAAATTTTTTTAGCCAAATCTGTTTTTACATATTAAATTATTAATCCTTCGTCAAGATGCACATAAACTAGAAAGAAAGAAACTAAACACACAACAAGAAGTAACAAAGCAAAACAAAAGAGAAATCCAAAATAGTCTTTTTTTATTGTTCTTCCTCGAGGGGTGAATAGATCATTTTAGGTAAAACAAAGATTTCTTCATGCAGTCGTACAGAAATGACAGTTTGAAAGAATTGAAGCCGAAAAACTTGATCCATGAGTAGTTTAAGCCCCCGCGTTTGGCTACATTATTTGGGAGTATAATTTTTGGAATTGTAATTTTTTGAAAAATGAATTGTTAAAAAAAAAAATATATATCGATTTATGTATAATATTATTTTATTGAAGAATGAGTGGTTAAAAAGAAATAAAAAATTGTACTATAATTTTAATGGGACCAAATGAGGGTTAAATAATAAATAGATTCTCAGCGTTAGAGCTTTTTGAGAAGAGAATAATTAGAGTGTGTTTGATTGATTTTATTTTTTATGAAAAATATCATTTTTTATTTTTGCGTTTGATTGACAATTTTTTCCATAAAAAATGTTTTTCAACTTTTGATTATGTGACCATATTTTCCTTAAAAATAAGGAAAACTTTTTTTAGGGAGATATAATTTTTATTTTGCAGTTAATTCACACTCTCTCATTTATCCTCATATCTCATCTACCCACCAATGAAATATGAACAAATATAATATTTTATAAGTTGAAAATTAAATTAATCAAACACATTTAATTAATAACTTTCATACAATTAAATTTTAGGTAATTGAATTGTTTAGAATTTATTTTATTTTCATATAAATTTCATGCTTGCAATCAAATACATTGTTAGAAAAAATCTAAATTATTGATTATTCTTATTTACTTTTTTTATTTTCGAGGGGGCAATAGGGGAATTGATCAAAGGAATAAAATAAAAATGTTGGAACGACTTGATCATTTTCACTAATGAATGGATGATGCTCTTGATACATATTATAGGTATAGATTGAACACTATTTTTAATTGCAAAATGGAACTTGCAAAAAATGAATGAAAATTATCAATAAAATATGTTTGATTGGCTTAATTTTTTATTTCAAGAATGTTGTACTTTTTTAATCTTTTATCGATGGGTTAGATGAGATGGGTTAGAGAGAGAGAGAGAGAGAGAGAGAGAGAGTGAGTGTGTGTGTATGTGTGAATTGTGTAGAAAAAGAAAAAAAGTGCCTCTAAAGAAAAATATTTTTCTTGTTTTTAAGGATAATATAGTCACGTGATCAATTTTCAAAAAATATTTTTCATAAAAAATGTCAATCAAATACCCAAACGTAAAGGTGGGCAAAACCCGACGTACCTGATTGAACCGAACAGACCCAATCGGATTAGGTTTTTTTTTTTTCAATTTTTTGGTGGGTTCGAGTCGTGGTAAATTTAGCGGGTCGGGTTGGATCGGGTTATAAGTTAACCCATAAAACCGGATAAAAACCACCCAACCTGACCATGTTATTTTATTAATTTTTTTTTTAAATGTATGGATTTTAGTCAACCCTAACCTAATTGATTCAATTGCCCATTTCTCCTCGTCTCTCTGCTTTCGCCTCAAGTCATCTCCACCTCCCTCGTCCGACCACCGTCATTCTTCATTTTATTTTATTTACCGTAATTTGCGTGAATGGTATGGATTTCTTTAGGTACCAGTAACCTGTGTGAATGGAATTGTATGGTATGTGGTGATTTTTCATTTTATTTACCAGTAACCTGCGTGAATGATAAGTTGTGTACAATTTCAGCCTTTCTGTCATACTATATTCATCATCCTAGTAAATGGTATGGATTTCTTTAGTGCTTTATTCGAGGGAAGCCATGATAACTAATTCCCCCTTGCATTGTCATGTATAAAAATTGATATAACTTAAAATAGTGCATGAATATTTTGATGAATATTTGGTGGATTGTATTATTTTAATTTTCAAGTTTATTAATATTGGATGACTATATTGATATTATTTTAAATCCAAAAAATGGATGATTTTAATATTTGTGTGACAAGTTATTCCGAATCAACCAATCCAACTTGACCGATACATAATAGTTAAGATAGTTAAGACAAGTTTTCACGTTACTATTATTTCTTTTAAATTTAAAAATATATTATTTTTTCAAACTCAATTGCCATTACAATTTCTCTCTCTTCCTCGCGCTCTCACCACTATGTCAAATCCATCTCAATTCAGCAATACCACTAACTCTGATGGCAACATCCTAAGCCAGAATATCCGAATTTTAGATCCAAAAATTTTCGAACCTTTTAAAATCTTCTTTTTTTGAATTGGCTTAATAGCACAAAACGTCTTTACATTTTACACTACTTGTGGAAAACATCCAAACGTTTCATTTTTTTGCATTTTCATCCTTATTTTTACGTTTCATTGCCAAAAACAGACTTAATAGCACAAAACGTCCCTACATTTGACACTTCTTGTGGAAAACGTCTCTACGTTTCATTTTTTTTTTCATTTTCGTCCTTATTTTAATGTTTTATTGCGGAAAACATCCATTTCACAATTTTTAACGTAAAATGATCAATATATCCTTCTATTTAAATAAAAAAAAAAAGAAGAAAAAAAAGAAAAAATTGCAATCTTACTCCTGAATTTTTAAAAAAAGTACAGATGAGTCCAAATATTAACGGTATGAAATATGGAATATGTGGATTCTTTAACGGTATTTGTTTCGAAATACTATTTTCCCTCTATAGGCAAAAAGTATAAATTAGGATTGGACTCCTCAATCTTCCACTTGATATGATTATGGGTCGTCAATCTTTAAATTTGAGATTTTGGACCCTCAACCTATTTAAAATTAATAAATCAAGTCTTTAAGTGACTAAAATCATGGATGTAAACGTGAAATTTGTAACTCATGGCTTAAGGACAAATCATCTCTCAAATTCAACTAAAAAGTAAAAACGACCCGCGATTTTAGCGTCCAAGTTGATTTATTCATCGCACAGTAAAATTACAACAAAGTTGGGCTCATCCAGACAAAATGATAAATTGCGATGCAGGTGATCACACCCTTACTATGTCGCTTGGCGTCAAACTTTGTGCCGCCACCTCTCTCTCTCTCTCTTTCCGAGCCCTTTTCTGACCCGAACCCCCCCTCCTCTCACACATACGTAGAGCACCTCCTCTACCCATTCGTACATGACTTGGAAACTTATGAACTAAAATCGCAAGAATTTCACGGGTTTCCCGCTGAAATGATTCGCATCCCATTCGGGTAAATTGGAGGAGAAGAAAAAGGAGCCGTTCAGTTCGCTTTCACGCGCAGAGTTCGCAAACATATACTTATTTTTGTCCAAAAATTATAATTTCCCATTTTTTGTTTGTTTGTTCTTTCTTTTTCTACAGGGCAGAAATTTGACAACCCAGAATTTTTAAAAAGGATTTTCAGGTGGATAGCAAAAAAATAGAAGATGACATAATATAAGGATGACTGTAATGGAAGATATTGGAGCTGATATAAGGTCTGATTTCTTTACATTTTAGTAAACCCTAAAAAACTTCAATTTTATTCTCTTGATCTCTTGGTTTCCATGTTTTTGTGTGGAAAAGATTGTTAAATTCTTTGTGAATATTAGATCTATTATGTTTCTTAATCTGAATTTTGATTTTAGAGGTGTGTAAATGCAATTTTTTATGGATTTTTAATGGGGATTATCAAATTATCGCGTGCCTACTTTTTATTTCAATCTGTTTTGATGTATAAAGACCATATCTTTGTAATTTTGAATTCTGGGTTTTGCCTAGAAAATCCTTCAATTTTATAATTGCCGCTGGAAAATGATTATGTTGATAACTGATTAGAAATGGGCCAATTGGTCGAAATAGAAATGGTTTTTTCTTTCATTTTAATTTTAACGGGCTTTCATATAGTTTTCTACATTATACTTGTTTCGATATGGACTGTATGTTGTTAATGAATGTGTTGCTGACAGTTCCGACATTGAAGTCTATGGCACGAGGGTTGATGAGAATATAGAAGAAAATGATGTTACCGATGAGGAGATTGAACCAGAAGAGTTGGAGAGACGAATGTGGAAGGACCGTGTCAAACTCAAGAGGATCAAGGAAAAGCAGAAGCTTGCAGCCCAGCAAGCTGCGGAGAAGCAGAAGGTGGGCCCAACGGACCAGGCCCAGCGGAAGAAAATGGCACGAGCACAAGATGGGATTTTGAAATACATGTTGAAGTTAATGGAGGTGTGCAAGGCCCGGGGATTTGTATATGGGATCATTCCCGAGAAGGGTAAACCAGTTAGTGGTGCATCAGATAATATAAGAGCTTGGTGGAAGGAGAAGGTGAAATTCGACAAAAATGGACCTGCTGCCATAGCTAAGTATGAGGCAGAGTGCCTAGCCAAGGGAGATGGAGGTGTGGATCAAAATGGAAACTCACGGAGCATGCTTCAAGACTTGCAAGATGCAACACTGGGTTCCCTATTGTCTTCTTTGATGCAGCATTGTGATCCACCCCAGAGGAAGTATCCGCTGGAGAAGGGCATTCCACCGCCTTGGTGGCCAATGGGGAATGAAGAATGGTGGACAAGATTGGGACTGACAAAAGGTCACTCTCCTCCATATAAGAAGCCACATGATTTGAAGAAGATGTGGAAAGTTGGAGTGCTAACTGCTGTTATAAAGCATATGTCGCCAGATATTGCGAAGATTAGGAAACTGGTTAGGCAGTCAAAGTGTTTACAGGATAAGATGACTGCCAAAGAGAGCTCTATTTGGTTAGGTGTTTTGAGCCTGGAGGAAACTTCCATCCTGCATCCGAGCAGTGAGAATGGTTCATCTAGCTTAAGTGAGGCACCTTTAAGAAGCCGTGGTGAGAAGAAGAAACCATCTGTTAGCAGTGATAGCAACTATGACATTTATGGTGTCGAAGATGGTTTGGGATCTGTTTCCTCTAAAGATGATCGGAGAAATCAATCAACGGAAGTGCAATCTGTTACAACTCGACCAATCAAAGACAAGGAGCGGGTGAAGGAACTACCGAGGAAAAGAAAACGTGTGAAATCAAACCATGCTAACCAACAGGCTACACCATCCATCTGTGAACAACTGCGTAATGATCCTAAAGAATCACTGCTTGATGTGAACCAGTCTAATGTACAGTTTACTGGACAGATGACTAATGAAAGCTTGTCAGAAAATGATGGGACAGTATCCATGAGACCTCAAGAGAACAATTTCTCCACTTTTCCTTCTGCCGATACTATCACCACTCAAAACATGTCAATGGGTGGTGGGCCATTACTTTATCCTGTGGCTCAAAGTTCTAACATTGTAGATTACGATTCTCGGTTGCTGCATGCACCTCAAGATCATCCTAGGTTGCAAGACAAGCCTCAACGTCCTGAATTGCACGACAAATCTCTAAGTTCTGCAACTCATCATGAACTTCAAGAACCAGGGTTGCTTTTTGGACCTCAACATTCTGTATGGCAGCCAGGACGTCAAGAAACTGTGCTGCCTCAGGCGACTCAAAGTTCTGGCTCGCATCAAAACTCCACGTATCATTTCTATAATCCATCAGCAGTAGTTGGGGTAAGTAATGAAGGACAGCAGTCTTTGACAATCTTAAACGAGATACAACATAGACCTGAGGATTCTGGAATCCATGTACCTGGAATACCTAGAAATGGAAACGATGTCACCGGTGAAGAATTCCCCCTGTATGGAAAGGATGCATTCCTGCGGGAGCCAGATAGACCAATTGACACAAGGTTTCCATCTCCGCTCAATAGCTTGTCGCCAGATTTGTCCGGATACAGTCTATTTAATCTTGGAATGGATGGTGCGAGTTCATTTGACGCTGGTGACTTCAACTTTATGGTTGATGATGATTTTGATGAAATCATCGAGTACTTTGGAGCATAATTGTATTTATTTTAGGGTACATCAGGGTTTAGAGTGTGTGTTATTTGTCTTGTAAATCAAGATGTAATAATTTCCATATGATCTTTTTAGTAGATGTGGCTTGGATCAAACTGGAAAGCTTGTCATATATTTGATCTCAAAATTTATTTGAAACAAGACATGGTTTATTGTGTGTTTTTCTATGTACTACTTATCACAAGATACCAGTTTGATGGGACCCGGAAAAGTGTATTTTCAAGGAAGGTACGAGTTTTTCCTCGTAGTAGTGTTGGTGGCTGATATCGTTATCTTATGAATCAATAGACAGAATGTAATGAGTTTACTTTGTTACTCTCCTCTTTCGACAGAACGAGGTGACAGTAGTCATGAACTAGATTGTTTTAAAAATTGTGCTGCTTCTCGTTTCTTTATTTTTAAGTCTTGTACCTAGGCTCTGTTCAAGGAGAATAATCCTATTTTTTAACAAGGAAAAATATACTCTACTTTTGTCTATTTTCAATCTAATAAGTAATTTCACACTTCATTTTTATAAGTTTATAATATGAAAAATCGAACCGGTCGATTCAGTTCCATAATGAGATACAGAACCAATGATTTTATTTTTAAGATTTCCATTGATACTCAATTTGAATTGGTTTGATTCCCTTTGAAATTGGCTCGAACCAGGCCGCTTCCGTTCCTACCATTATTTGGAATTTATATTCAAATTCTATGTACAATTTCTAGATACCATCTAACGAACTATTGAGATAGCCTCTAACCTAATTTTGGACATGGATTCAATTCTTGGAATTAAGTGAATCATGCGTTTTTGAACTTTATGTGAAAGAAATGTCTTTCTACGCAACATTGACATGACACGTTAATTAATTGGTAGATCATTTAATTTTGAGACCTACAGCAAAATTTATTCTTTAATTAATTGATGTGTCACATCACAGTAGTACAGTTCTATGTAAAACAAATACATTAACTATGAAATAAATTATCTATTTTGGCAGCAAGTGCGCGCACACACGGGTTTCATTCAAAACTGCTAGCAGTTTACAATAGGACAGTCACTGAATCAAGTTATACAGTCAGATAAAATCATGGTAAACTACAAAATGGCCCCTTTGTATAAAGATGTTGGCTAAATGTTTATCAATTTATCCCGTGTACAGGAAAAAAGAAAGAAGAAAATGATGAATCAATATGGCGAGTGACAGGGCCCTTGTGAATTTCCAGCATCGCTCCACCAAAAGCTAACTGAAAAACTCGTAGTGAGAGACCGCACATAGTGCCACCATTTTGGAGGGATGTAAAGCATTTCACCTTCCTCTAATATGCAGTCGACAAAATCCAGATCCCGCACTTTAGGAAATTCTTTCTCGTCTATATTATCTAGGTCAACCTTCAAACAAATTTTAACTCTTTAAGATGAATGAACATGACGATGGGCAAATAAGAAGAAAATATATCGAGAGAGAGTAAAAACAGCAACAAATGATTGAAGCTCGATTAGTTATCCTTCCCTATTTATTTACTGATAAGATATGGGCTATACATCTCCAATGAATGGGATTATGCATGAGGTTGCTGAAAGGAATTCTATTTCATAAATAAAGAAAAAATATTAAATATTTTATGGAAAACTAGATGACGAACTCCTCAAGACACTTTTACTATCAAGCACAAAACTTCTAGCTTTAGTCCCTTTCTTTTCTACATGACATGCACCAATAGTAACCCAAAATCTGTTGGGAATAAGGCTTAAATTATTGTTGTTGCGTGATATGCACCAGCAAATATTGCAACCAATTTTACCTTAACCGAGACTCTAAAAGCTAATGCACAAATTATTTCGCCTACAACTACATCTCTACTTGCACTCAATACAGATTTTGAAGAACTTTCTCCACCGACCGAGAAATACATATTTACAGGACTGAATAAAAGATATCCCTAGAGCTCTACATTATTGAACCAAAAAGGTGGAAATACATCTAAAGTAGATGGTCAAACAGATTGTAGTCAACATAGGAACAGTTACTAAGCAAACATAAAGCAATATAGGACTAAACAAAAATGAGCGTCATTATGTCATTCATTGTAGTGTCGGACATCATTTTGGTACATAACTAATGGAAGGTAGAAGCATAGATACCTGGCTGGAGTTGCTAAGCATCGATTCTGTGTGTGGGTAAAGGTCATCTGACAATGAAGCAGAGTAAAGTCTAACATACTTTTTGCCTACAACCTGAAGATAAAAATATAAACCAGTTTTTACAAACATATGGAGTAATATAAAATGAAATTCACACACTGAGCAGCACGGCTGTAGTTAACTTCCCCCTCCTGCCTCATAATTAATTGGCATATCAAAATCATATATGTATAATTTATCATTAGATTCTTTAAAAACAACATAGCCATGCATATTATCCCTTACTCTCAATCAACAACACCCCAACCTCCTTGAGGAACATTTAGTTTTATTTATTTATTTTAACTTCAAGAGTGTGAGTGTGACATAATTTTATACTTGTAAACTCAATTTCATTCACTGCCTCCACTCATCCATTTACTAACCAAGGAATTACCAGACTAAAAGACCAAGCAATGC
>CAIGRN010169258.1:0-12829 GCA_903798345.1 Fraxinus anomala | reverse complement strand
TTATTACTTCGACCACGGACGATTTAAGATTCAATCATATGTAATTTGTATCTCACAATCATAACTCCTTGTAATTAACAAATCACCAAGACTTGAATCTACGGATTCTATTATTTAACTTATTAGAATATAAATTCAATTAAATAATAGATATTGCCATTAATATGCATCGATTATATATATATATATATCTTATCAACGTCTAGATTTTTCTTTCTTATCACTTCAGTTAGACAAAGTTTTACATAGATTGCAATGGAGAAGAATTTTTAAAAAATATTGTCTAGTTCAATTATGTGGCAATTTTTTTTTACGCAATCATTAGCTTTAGAGATGCTCTTAGGGATGGCAATGGACAAAGACCGTTGTTGACCCGATGGCCCAAACCTATTAAACATTCCTGTATTCTGTTCCACAATCTGTCTCTTAAGTTTTCAATTAGACAAGTTCTAATAACTTCATAGGGTTAATTTCGTGGTTCGATTCTCTAAGGCTGACTTAACCAAGTTTCCAGCAAATGGGACAGAAACCTTGAAGACCGTACGGAAGTTGCAAAGTTCGGGTATAAAACTTTCGGTCCGTGACAGGTGGCCTGATTTTCTCAATTTTATAAGGCCTAGAGTTGGATAAGGCCTGCCAACCACTTTCACTACAAGATTATGGCCTAGTTCAAAAGTTCGTAGGACTCAGGCCCATACTTAGGGTCATATATCGGGCCAACCCTAAAATATTTTAGAAAAACAAATATTTGAAATTACACTCACCACCATCACTTCTTTTAAATTCTAAACTTACTTTCTATATTTTTTTTTATTCTCTAGACGTTTCTTTTAATTTCCTACACACAAATTGATCTAACACACATGAACTCAAAGAAGCTACTATCACCATACCACCACCACTGCTATTGCAACCATGCATAACCACCACCAAATCTCCACACCCACCATTTTAAGGTCTAAATCTTTTACCATAACCATTCTTGTTAACCCAAAAAACCTCCCTCTCCTCTACCTCTGACCTTTTCCCTTCAAACACCCCTCCATCAACACCCTTGTCCTCCTTTTTTCGCCACACCCAGCCATTCCTCTGGTACAGTTGATCTCTTCGCTGGTCATTTTCAATCAATGATGTGCGCATTTGGTGAACTCAAAAGTCCTAATTGGTTCGAGTTCTATAGCCATCATTCACTGAGCAATCATTTAAGGGCCTTAGCCGGTGATCTGGGCCATTTCCCTCGACGATGAAGCTTATCCCAAATCGTCTCACTCTTGACCCCTATTATATTGAGGTCATATTTAACATTCAGAGTTTGCCTCAATTTTGTACCATTCTTGTGGCTGAAATAGTGCTTTAGCCCTAAATGTCCAATCAACATTCTTAGGGTTGTTTATATAATTTTCCCTTTTGGTATGATATGACAAAAAGTAAGAACTCTCTCAAAGCATACCAAGCATATTTTGTATTAGATCTAAATTTTCAGATCTAAATAAAAGGTATGGTAGAAGTGGTGGTGGTGGTGAGCGTAATTTTTTATGTTAATGTTGGTATGTGGAGTCTTTAGTGGAGGCCTTAAGGTTCAGATGTGATTCTTGATCGTATTGGTGGTGGTGATTGCACTTGTGGTGATGGGGATAGTGGTGGCTACAACGATGGTGGTCAATGGTGGTGTAAAAATAATTGTTACAAGTATTGGTAGCAATGGTGATGTAACCATTAATTTTACAAGTGTTGGTGGTGTCGGCAACTTTTATATGGGTGAAAATATTCAACAAAATGTGTGTAACACTGGTATAAATGATGGCAACAAATACGGTGGAAACAAGGTAAGGAAATGTGCGTAACATAATTTTACACAATGTAACACATTGTGTTAACATAATAAAAAATAGAATTTTGAGAATAAAAAAAATTTATATTTTAGATTATATGTTTATTAATAGAGAAGTCACTCATGCACCCTAATTATTATGATTGTTGTATCATTTGCAGACCTAATTCTTCTTTATAAATATAGAACTTTGATTATTAATAAGATAAATACGAGTTTATTGACTTCTCCATTTTCTTCTCTTTTTCTCTCTATTTTAAAAAAGTTATCAACATGAAGTTTTAGCTTATTGAGTTAGCAAAATTTATTTTTCTTTCTGCTCACAAATCTCTAATCAGTTGAGGCTTATAGAAATGTTAATATTATCTAACTTTGAATTGCATAACAAAGTGATATAGTTATTCGATCTCGTCATATCGTTATCGTTTTAACTACACCAATTTATGATAGATAAATATTTGCTTGAATGTAATATTTTTGTTATTGTATTATTATTTTTGAAAAAAAAAAAAGATCTAAATCAATATTTCAAAAGAATATTTTAGCATTATTGGAAAATGAATGTTTTATCTGGATTGTTTTGTTATTTCTAAAGAAGCACAAATTCACACAATAACAATACTTAAAAATAATATTGTATTTTTATTCTTGAAAAAGTATAATATTTGTAAATATTATGGTTTAGACGAATCTCATCGATGTTCTTAATGAAACATGGTTGTTTAAAACAATATTCTATATAAATATTGTGTAAATACTCTTGAAGAAATATAAATCTTATACATCTTAAGGTTCTAAAAGAATATTTTGGTGTTGTTTCTAAAACAAAAGTAGAATAATTGTATTATTAATTCGAAATCAACAAATAAAAGCAAATTCATAGAATCTGTACAGCCTGCAATAGTTGTGATCAAATATTGATATCACAGTAATCCCTTAATAAATCGTTGTGAAATTTGGAAAGCAAATTCACAACTCATTGTTCTTCAAATCCAATGCTTAAGATTAAGATCAAAGGTTCATTTGTAAGAAATAGCTATGCAAATAATAGTAAAGATTTTGAATTTCTTGGAAGATCATGAATTTTGGAGAACAAAATTTTTAAGTTAATTTGATATTACTCAAAGTTATCTAAATCTATTTCAATTCTTAAATATTGTGTCGTTACTTTTGAAGAAGAATGACTTTATATTCGTTCAATATTCCAGAAGTATAATCATTGTTGATTATGTAAAGCACAAGTTTTCACTTTTTAATTATTGTATTATTTAGCTCAAAAGCTAAAACGAATTGTTATTATCAATATTTCAAAAGAATATTGTATTTATACTCTTGAAGAGTATTATCTCGTGTTCATGAAGAAGCATAACTTATGACCTGTTTGAGCCCAATTTTTTGGAGAAAAATATATTTTGAAATAGTAGATTAATAGAGAATGTGTTGTTAAAAAATAAGAAATTTATTTTTGATTTTCGTGTAACGTTATTTCATTGAAGAATATGTGGTTGAAAAGAAAATAGAACAATGCATTTTGAAAATAATGGGAATCAAATAAGAGCTTAATATGAAAACATTTGTGTTGATGTTTCTGAAGAAACACAACCCAACTGCATAAATATTCAATAATGATATTATTTTGGTATTCCTGAATAAATCAAAATTTTATACAAATCAAAATTCTAAAAGAATATTGTGTTAGTCTCGAAAATTAACTTTATATAATTCGGAGTCTCATAAATATGTTAATGCTTCTGGAGAATAATAACTTATATATAAATAACCCATTATTCTAGAAGAATGTTTGTTTATTTCAAAGAACGGTTTACACACATTAATATTCTAGAAGAATATTTTGTCGTTTATAAATATTTAATCATAAAATTTTACGTACTAATATTCTCGAAGAATATTGTTTAGTTATTAATGAATAATCAAAAGAATATCGTGGCATTTCTCTCGAAGAATCGTGATTCTACACGTACTAATATTATGATGGCATTCTCGAAGAAGCACACTCTTCAAAAATTATAGAATCATTCGAATTAAATATTGTCNAAATATTGTCACAAACTTGAAGGTTGTTAATTTGAAAGACTTTCTGGTTTAATGTAGTGCTTAGATCGTAAGACGCGTGTTCTTTTCTTTTTAAGAGGCGGAATAGAATAACCTGATTGCAGCGTAATGATCATACGTCTGTAATGTATTATATGTCCTATAATAGATCACATTCTTCTACCTTTTTTGTAGTACGTACAAGCATCCAACTAAACTTTTTAGTGACTCGTTGAAAGGAAAATGCAAGAATGATGAAAATCAACACAATATATGAGAGAATGATAAAAATCAATATAATATAATGTAAGGCTCTAGAAGAGTCAAATATTATATTACTTATATTTTCTTTGTTTTTACTATACAAATATTAGTACAATTAAAGTAAACAATGTATTGAATTATAAGTTTATTACTTAATGTATTATTATTTGACATGTTCAATTAGATCATCACTCGATCAATAATTATGCAAAACGAGAATTTAAATGAATATTGAATGAAGAACCAAAAGATTCTTCAATCTAGGGAATTCACGTTTAATATTTATTCTCTATATTATAAATTGGATATTAGTCATCACTAGTTAATATTGGGATTAAATTTTTATAATATTGAGAATTAATTAGGATGATATTATTTTTATCTAATAGATATGACACACCTACTAGATGAATGCATAGTGTTTGCAATATGAAGTTTGTGAAATTGCAACTTAAATTAATTATGAACATAATTTTCAGATTATACAATCAATACGTTGTGTCTTGTTAATGCTACAGAGCCTCAATCTCAACCTTTAGTTGGAAAGTGGATAAATGATTTAATATTGTTTCTTGTTAAACGCTTCCAATTAATTATTTAATTACTACTATTGAAAACAAAGTACATCTCATTTTTGTTTAGGAAATGTTATTAGCATCATGTCAGTATCAAAGTTTTTCCCATTATATTTAACTTATGGTCAGAGCCTAATAATTTCATCTATTTATTTTGATAGTGCAGTATATATACAATCGATTCACCACATTACCCTAACATCGAAAGGAAAAAATGCTGAGAATAAATACATAGTTTGAATCCTTATAAAATATCTTAAACTCTAGAAGGGTGATATTTTATGACGTAATTTACTGATTATCAATTTGAATGAACAATTTGTTGAAAATTTACTTAACATTCACAATTAAATTTAAACAATATTTCAATTCCCACCAAGGATCTTTTTTTTTTTTTTTGTTTAGAAAGAAACTATAGTTATACATTTGTTGAATTTTGCAAACTCCTTTAATTATCTTGAACATGAACTATCTGCAATCCACAACTATCCAATTGTGTAACCTTCAATGAAAATCTACACAGAGAACAAAAATGAGAAAATTATGATTTATCTTTTCTTGTGCTAGCAAGATAATGATTGTGTTGTTTTATTTCTCTTATACCTAATAGCTTATTAATAGAAGTCTAAATGAGCTTGACCCGACATCTAAACTTAATCCGATCCCATATTCAATTAATATTAAACTTAATTAATTAATGTGACTAATTAATTTGGCTCATTAATAAGTAACCAAATTAATCAATTGTCCAATACCTATCAATTAATTAATTAGTACATTTCATTTTTCTAGTTCCCCTTTCTGTATGTGACCCATCAGATTTTCAATCACAATACCTAACGATGTAAATTATTAATTTGATCTAATCAAAATAAAATAATTATAATTAGTTCACATAGATTAATTAATTCGCATTGATCATCCCAAATTGACATCTAGCAATGTGTCAGACAATACATGTGACGAAAAATATCACGTGGAATGACAAAACCAAACTTATTCATTTACCGTGAAACTATAATCACTTCGTTAATATGATCCGATCAATTACGAGATATGAAGTGTGTCGATCTCGATTATCGATCATATTTTTCATCCCACTATTAAGCCAATGTAAGTCGAAAGCTCTTTTTGACTTATGAGTACACATTCGCCAATGATTTCATTATCAACTTAACTGAATGAAATGTAGATCATAATTTCTTACTATCTAAAAGCGACGAATCATCTATTGATTATTCACAATTTTCATATAATTCTTGACATACCCCCAACGATTCCATATTAGTGACTCTTGGTAGATCAATATCCAATATCACTAAAACATGATTGTCCCTATATAAGGCATTATGATTACCTCAAATCAAAGGACCAATTTCACTACCGAACATTAGAGATTAACCACTAACATTCAAATAGTTATCCATGTGAAATCTTTCCAATTGAACTCCAATGTTTTGTTATTTAACGAAACATTCACGTATTCATTTAAATGTCACTATATTTTATCTTGTGAGATCAACTACCCAATTCAAAGGTGAGAAATACTATATGTGATGATCTAACCGTAATAATGACATCCATATCTCGTTATTATTTACGACCACGGATAATTCAAGATTCAATCATATATAATTTGCATAACACAATCACAACTCTTTGTGATTAACAATTTACTAAGACTTGAATATTCGGATTCTATTATTTTAATAATTAGAAAATAAATTCAATTAAATAATAGATTTTGGCAAAATATAAAATGCTTTAATCATATTAAAAGCGTTTACAACCTAAATCGACTATATTTAAGGCATAGAAATTGCACAATTTTCTCAGCATTAGGATGATGAATTAATAACTTGAAAATAGTATACAAATGCATTATTATGTTATCTAGATCCTAACAAAAGACAATTTGAACCAGAAGTTCAAAAGATAATTTATTTAAATGTATTTAGTGATCAAAGAGATCAACAATATCTCTTACACCGCTTTAAATGCTCCAATTTGAATTGACATTTTGTAAAGACAATTTGTTAACATATATTTGATATATCTATTGTAACACCTGAAGCATGAATACATTCAATTATACGAAAAAATTCTTCAAAAGAAAATCGAGCATATAAGGAAGATGGTCCCATATAGGAAGTATACTTTTGGAAAGTATATAGATATAATAACAAAATGTAAAACTCAAAAGAGGTTTAGGTACCTGAAATGTTGAAAATTGAGATATTTCAATAACTAATATCGTTATGAGAAAAAAATAGAATCGAAAATAAAAAAGTTGTCGACAATATTTATATATATAATGTACCGCTTCATATTATGAATCGCGAGGATATCAAAATGAATTTATTGAAGTATAACAATCAAAGAAATAATTGATCAAATAAAATGTAAATATAATAAAATTGAATTTACTAGAAAAATTTAAAGTTTTGACCTGCAGTTCAAAAATCTAACGGTGTATACCTATACAAAAAGTAAATGAGAAAAGTGAAGCCGTAGCATGTAATGCACAACTCTTAATATAATAAAGTTAGCAAAGATGGTGATGGATGCAATCACAAGTCCATTTTTGTCACGCTGATGGTGCAAGAAAATTTAAATGCAATTATAGCCAACTCATATGGCGTGGCTATGCGCTGAAGAATTTCATATGCATGAAGCATATAATTCAAGTAATATTATCATGAGAGAAATAAACATGTGTTGTACTATTTTTCCCTTGACCAAGGTTCTGTTTCATTGAATTTTTCTGGCAAACATTTTTAATGAAACAACTTTTGTAGCATATTCAAAAGAATAATTTACTTTTTTTCCTTCATTAGAATTTTTCTCCCATAGTTTTTCTTAATTAGATTTTAACAAGACAGATCATGTGTAATGATGTCCATAACCTACAAGACATTTACACTCAAAATAATACTCTTATATTTTACAAATTATATACGACTCTCAAAAACAGCAACAACATAATCTATTTTTCAATATATCATCAGTAATTAAAGATAAACAAAGATTGATAAATTTCAACTATGAAGACGATATTGCTTGAAGACTATAACAAGACAACACAAACATGCTTCACCAGAATTGCAATATTGAAGATATTGACTTACAAGACATAGATGACTCGACATGAGAATTTTCATTTATTGAAATCAGGGGAAGCAACTTTACTCTTGTTTCTTAGCTCAAATTTTGTCATTCAAAGGGAAGTATTCTAAATTATATGTTTATTAATGAATGATCATTATGCCCCTACAGCCATAACTACTATGATTGTTGTATTCATTGCAAACCTAATTCTTTCCTATAAATATGAGACCTTAATTCTCAATGAAATACACATATGTCTATTGATTTCTCTATTTTCTTTCTATTTTATAGCAAAAAGTATGTATTTAGTAAACTTTTTAAAGGTATTTGGGAATTGTGTCTAAACAAATAAAATTATTATTTCAACTATTGCCCTGGGCTAAGGGTGTATTTAATAGATATTATTGAGAAAAAAATATATTTTAAATAGTGATATGATCAGAAATATGTGGTTATTAAGTAAGGAAAAGTTATTGATGTGATAGAAAATATTATTTTATTGAAAAATATGTTGTTGAAAATGAGTTTTGAAATAATGCATTTTGAAATAATGTGTACCAAACAGGAGCTAAGTTACATTTACAGTTTACGGCCTAGCATTTCAAATTTTAAAATATTAGCATAGGCATTTCAATTTTTTCCCCATTATCTTTTTGCATTCTCTTTTTTTAAAGAATTTGAGTACGAAATAATTATTTCATGTAAAATTTTAATTCCACCTATGTTTAATTATATGATGTCCAAGTCTTGAAAAAAAAGAGTATTAAAACAAAATCTACTATTAAAACACAAAATAATGACATTTTTTTACTGTTGCTTAGCAAGAAAACTGAATATTTGAGTAATCAGTTGAGCGTGTCAAGAATGATAGTTTCTATTTTCATTGTTTTGATGATACTTTGTATCTTTGCATGTAAACTTATTGTTCTAACCTTTTTATGTATTTGCTTTTTGAGCTAATCATGTAATTCATACAAAATGTTCTTTTTCAGATAACAGCCTCAAAAGAATTTGTTTTACTCAAACTTTTGTTAGAAATATATTGGGTAAAATAGCAAACCCGCCCAACCTAACTTGACCCAATATGGGCTGGAATGGGCCTTCCAGGGACTAAACAGTGTTACTTTTTTTGCTGTTGGCCCTATGGAGAATTTGTTTCGGGCAAATTAGGCTCAATACCTTAAAATATTAACTAATTTACTTAATACCCTAATAATTACATAATTTAAGAACGCGATTAATGCATTATAAACCTCCAACCCCCCCCCCTCCCTCCAATATACTTTAACCAGATTACCACCGCAAAGAATTAGGAGCCACTACATAATAATCGAATTCCGCACACTCTCTACCTCATTTCTCTCCATTGATGGTGAGAAAGTGAAGAAGATATTCATGAGAATGAATGGTATGCAATCACCAAGATTTCTGGAATAAAAATGTGTCAGGCATTTTGTCTTCAACATTCATTTGATGCGACTTCGACAATGCTAATGAATTTGTACGGCCCCAAAGACAACTTTCACCCCGAGAACTCCCATGTTTTGCCCACTTTACTATGCAGGTTTCACGAAGCCAAAGTAAATAATGTAGCGGAAGTAGTTGTGTGGGAGAGTGGAAAGACATTGAACGAGTTTTTGTGTGTGGATGATTTGGCAGATGCTCCGGTGTTTTTGATGGAGAACTATAATGATTGGAGCATGTGAATGTGGGGAATGGGAACGAGATGAGCATAAGAGAATTTTTCAGAATTGGTAAAGGATGTGATGGAATATAAAGGGAAGATTGTTTGGGACTCAAGTAAGTTTGATGGCACGTTAAAGGAGCTCATATGTAACTTAAAGCTTGCCAAAATAGGGTGGGAGGCCAAGATCCCTTTTAGGGATAGACTTAAAGATACCTATAATTGATACTTGGAAAATGTTGTTGTTATGAAATGGATCGTAAGATAATGGCAATAATAAAATAATGAAAAATAAAACAAGAACACAAGAATTTACGTGCAAATCCAATTCGGGAAAAAATTACGGGCAGAGGAGGACAATCCACTATAATCAATAATTTTGTATTTATAATATCAAGATCTCAATTTCTTAATTGAAATCTAAGCTTTCAAGAATGTTTTCTCTCTTTTCTCTTGAATGTATATGCATTACAAGTCGTGATATACATATAAGTAAACCCTATAGACAAGTTGTAGAAGAATAGGAGTCCAAAACCACGTTAAAAATGAAAACGGGCTTGGGCCTGATAAACCTGTCACTCAAGCCAAAGGCAGGCAATAGCTCCCTCGCTCGAGCAACGGGATAGCGACAAGTAGGCGACAGACTCTTGGGTTGTTTTCCACCAGGCTCGCTCGAGCGTCCAACTAGCGCTAAGCTAGTGAAATGCGACAATTTTTTCCTCCAGTCCATAATTTTGATCTCTTTAAAAACACTCCAAATTAAACTCCAATACCCACTAAAATTTGGGAAAAACCACAACAAATCTCCACCTTGAACCAAATTCTAACACAAGAAATTTCAAGTCACAACTCCATCAATAAACATCATTCCTCATCTTCCAAACAAGCCACAATGGACTAAATCAATTATAAACACCAACTAAGTTCAAGCAATGCTCAAATTTAGAAATGGGGAATGGTTTTGTCATCATATCAGCAGGATTATCATTGGTATCAACCTTGATCACTACAATATCACCACGAGTAATCACATCATGCACAAAATGATACATCACATCAATCTGCTTAGTCCTCTCGTGAAACATATGATCCTTAGTCAAGAAAATTGCACTCTGACTATCACAGAAAACTATAGAAATTTGCAAGTCTTCACTGATTTCACCAATTAATGCCATCAGCCGCATAGCCTCCTTACATGCTTCGGTAATACCCATGTATTCCGCTTTTATTGTAAACAAAGCTACTGTATTTTGTAAAGTAGCTTTTCAGCTGATAGCAGAGCCACCAAGGGTAAACGCATACCCTGTAAGTGATCTCCTTTTATCGAGATCCCCTTGCATAATCTGAATCTACATAACCTTTGACTCCATCTGAATTTCTACCAAAAATGCAAACAAGCATTTGAAGAGCCCCTGAAGTATCTGAAGATCCACTGCACTGCTTTCCAATGTTCCTTGCCAGGATTAGCCACGTATCTGCTAACTGCACTAACTGCCTATGTCAAATCAGGGCTTGTACAAATCATAGTATACATGAGCGAACCAACTGCAGTGGAGTAAAGAACTCGAAACATATAATCAATGTGTGCATCTGATTGTGGACACAGTTAGATAATAGTTTGAAGTGGGCAGCCAAATGAATACTAATAGCCTTAGTTTTCACCATATTGAATCTTTCAAGCACCTTTTCAACATACTCCTTCTGACTCAAATACAATCTGCCAACCTTTTTATTCCTCAATATCTCCATTCCAAGAATCTTTTTTACTGCACTCAAATCCTTCGTGTGAAACTCCTTACTGAGTTGTAATTTTATTTTTCTGACCTCCACTTTATCCTTGGCTGCTATGAGCATATCATCAACATATAATAACAAATATCTAGTTGATTCACCACTTTCCTTTCTGAAGTACATACAACTATTATAATTACATCTATCAAAGGCATGAGTAGTCATGAATGAGTTAAACCTCTTATACCACTGTCTCGGTGACTATTTCAATCCATACAAGAATTTCTTCAATAAGCACACACAGTCTTCCTTCTCTGAAGCTAAGAACCCTTTTGGTTGTTGCATGTAGATGCTCTCCTCAAGTTATCCAAGTAAGAATGTTGTCTTGACATTCATTTGCTCAAGCTCCAGATCATTCTTAGACACCACTCCAAGTAAAGTCCGAATAGAACTATGTTTCACAACTGGTGAGAACACATCTGTAAAATCAACACCCGAAATTTGACTGTAGCCTTTTGCCATCAATCTAGTCTTATATCTAGTATCTTCAATTCCTGATGTGCCTTCCTTCTTTTTGAACACCTATTTACAACGAACCACCTTTTTACCTTTAAGTAATTTCACCAAGTCCTAAGTGTTATTTTTATTCAATAACTCAATCTCCTCTAGCATAGTAATCATCTATCTGCTAGAATCACTTCAACTGACTGTCTCTGAATATTTAGCGGCTCCTTAGTGGAATCAATGTCTTCAGCCACACTAAATGCATAAGCTACAAAAGCTGTTTCTCCATACTTTTGTGGAGGTTTAATCTGTCTATGAGGTCTGTCATTAGCTATAAAATATTGTGGTGTTGGTGGTGTAGGAAAAGTATGTAAGATACTATTTTCTGTCAACCCCGAACTCGACTGATCTGTAGTAGAATATTCTGCAACCTCTGATTGTTCCTTTGAACCAATTTCCAACTCCATCTGAGTTGAATATTCTGCTCCTCGATTTTATCAAAATCTCAAGAGATGAACCACAAACCATAGCAAGTTCATCAAATACCACATTCCTACTAACAACCACATTTTTTGTCTCTGGACACCACAACTTATACCCCTTCACACCTGATTTATACCAAGAAAGATACACTTTCTAGACCTAGGCTCCAACTTTTCATTATCTACATGAGCATAAGCCGGACATCCAAAACTTTTCAAATCAGAATAACAAGAAGGTTTATAAGACCTTACATCTTCTGGTGTCCTTTTATCAATGTCAATTGAGGGTGGGTAATTAATTAGAAAACAAGTTGTAGTAGCAGCTTCAGCCTAAAAAGACTTAGGCAACCCAAAATTTAAAAGTATAAAACGAACAATTTCCATTAAGGTTCTGTTCATTCATTCTGCCACACCATTTTGTTGAAGAGTTTCATATACTATCAAGTGTTTCAAGATGCCTTCAGCCCTGCAGAAGCTATTAAATTCATTTGAGAAAAACTCCAACCCATTATCAGTGCATAGACATTTCACTTGCTTTTCGGTCTGCTTCTCTGTCAATGTTTTTCACTCCTTGAAGGTCCCAAACACATCACTCTTC
>CAIGRN010169254.1:0-18473 GCA_903798345.1 Fraxinus anomala | reverse complement strand
TCAACTTATGAAAGACTCCTCAATCTTGCCTGTGAGAAAGAGGCATTTAATGGGCGATATCATGTTGCTTTTTATTCAATTTAACTCAGGGGATAAAGGCTTAAACATATTCATCTATTATATCCCTTGCTTTACTCTTCTCGAAAAAGGTTATCTTGATATGCCTCTTGACATTGATAACAATTGATCAAATTCCTACAAGCCATTCCTTTAATATTTCTAGCTCTCGGATTCTCTATTTGGCCAAAGTATGACCCGTTAGCCCATAAGTCAGTTCCAAAATGGTCACTATGTCCTGACTTTGAGGTATTTTCCTCTTGTTAGCTTGTCTTTAGTTAGATAAATTTATTGCCTAGGTTTGGTTTTAGCTCTCGTGAGTTGAAATATTTTTTGTGATGAGATTGACCTTACTTGGGTACACTTTCCTTTCTGATTTTGCTTTTTGGGGTGCTTACTAACTAGACGTAGTATCACATTATTGGGACTGCATAGGTGCACGTGACATGAACAACATTGGGTGACATGAATCCAATAGATACGACATTTCCAACATGGTCGGATTGGGTCGGATAGGATATGTGGCTGAAATCAAATTTTTCATTAACTTCGTACATGCATCAAACAAAGGGGAGTATGGGCGGTGGAGAATCATCCAAGATAAACAGCGAGTGCACTAAATCACATTCTTGTTGATGGGAGGGTCCACGTGGAAAGAAATAAATCGTTGGAGGTTAGTAGGACCCATGTAGATAACTCATCCGATTTCTTGTCCTCAATTCATGTAACATCCCCTCAATTTCCCCTGTTTTTTGAGATGAGTCCTCCACTTGCTTTTTTAGTGGCTAAGCAACAAGAGATTGTTACTTTTTATGTGCATTTGATTCGAATTCACCACACACACACATATAGTAGTGATTGTTAAGATGAAGATATTTAGGTCAAAGAGAAATCATATTTGTATTATTTTTTTTAACTCTGACCTTGCAATTCCTGTTCTTATACTATAGCTTCTAAACAAATGATTTTTTATTTTATAATTTTTTCGGAGATTAGGCTCCTGTTTGTTCTAGCTAAAGTCAAAGTTTTAATAGATTTTGATAAAAGTTAATGAAATGTATCGATGAAAAGTAGATAAAAATTGTGAATTTCATAAAACATAAGATCGAAAGTAAGTTTGACGAAAAAATAAGTTTTCAAGATTAGGGTCGAATAGGAGATAGATTAGAAGAAATGAGTAGTCAAAATTATTTTTAATGTATAAACACTAAGATACACCTAGATGATTACTAATTAGAGGTGAGACCAATTAAGAAGAATCGAGGAAGACACGACTTAAATAGTTGGAAACGTTTTACATATCCTTAAGAGGCTCTTGTTGATTTTATCTTGGAAAGTAGATAAGAAGTAAGGATAAGAAAAACCAATGTAAGTACATGATATGTTTATTAATCATTGCTTTCAATAATAATTTGATAGGATAACAAAATTGTTCGCCAAGTTGACCCTAAAATAGTGAGACGAACATGTTGTTGTCGACACTATAATTGAATTTATTACATAGTTTTTTTATGAAGTGATAACTTATCATGATTAGGAACCAATCTTTATAACCTTTTATCTTTCGAATTTCAATGGCCTAAATATTATGCCATTATCCATTAATTAGATTCAATTATAAGTACGTTCTAGTTATTAGAATGTTTCTATAATTATTTTACTAAGACCCTGTTTGATTTAGATTTTTTTGAGAATGTGCTTTGTAAAAATTAATTTTTTCGAAGAATGTATAGTTTAAAATGTAGGAAAAAATTTATGAGTTCACGTGCAAAATTATTTTATAGGAAGAATGTGCGATTAAAAATAAGTTTTGAAGAAATGGATTTTAAAAAATCTAACTAAATATTTCTAATTTCGTTCAATAATTAATTATTATATCCCTTAATCTACAAAAAGGGAAAATCACTTAATGATCTTGACCATCTCGAATTATTGACAATAAATAATTGTGTCGTGGAAAAGCTTGTAGAGATTATTTAAATGCCATTAGATTATTTTATTCAAAATATGATTAATATAATAAAGGAGTCGTTGTGACCGTTTACTAACCTTAATTAATTAATTGTTACTTTTCGAGATTTATTCATCTTTTTCAGAGTATCGCTTTACACAATTATTATTTACCACAGTAAAAGATAGTAGAGTGGAATGATAATATTAATAATTATTATAGAAGGTTATTTATACTTATAAGTAAAAAGAAAAAAATTAAAATAAATAACTTTTTACCAATTGAAATTAAAAGAAAGTGAAAGCATGTGACTTAACTAAAAAAGAAGCCAAAAAAAAAAAAATTGTCTTCTTTTAGACTTATACTGGAAATACGAACAATAAAGTATAATTTCAAGATAAGCTAAAAAGAAATCACGAACACATTATCAAAATAAGTTAACTTTCTTTTTCTTAACGTTCAGCTAAGCGAAACGTGCTCAACATATAATCATAATGTGGGAAGCATAGATGGGATAATATTTGTGCTGTGCCAGAATTAGGATAACGTGTTAAAATTATGAGGGATGATAATTATTTTGAAAAAAATAAATAAAGAAATAAGAAGAAAATTTTGTTGAACCTAATTTTCTCAAAATTAAGAATAGACCAAGTGCACCGCACCTCGTCAGATTGCCTGTACAACAAATACCACTACCTTAGACTTTGTAAATTTTCTAAGAATTAATCTAAGTGTACATAATAAATGTACATAAGGTTGTACATAACACTCACATGAGATGGGGTCCACTTGAATAAAATATTCGAGTGGACCCCACCCCTTGTGAGTGTTATGTATACACCTATGTATCTCTATTATGTACTCCAAGCATATCTCAATTTCTAATATATATAGTTTCAGCCGTCCTACTTGTACAGGGAAAAAAAGGGTGATTTTATTGACAACCTTTCACACATAGAGTAGATAATTTTTATTTATTTTTAATCACAGTGGGGCTCATCACCGTGAGAAGTTGCAACCTTTTCGGTCAACCCCTTTTTGGACAAATAGAAAAACTGAAATAATTTTATGTTTATCTTCCTAACCAAAACTAGACGGAATGATATTATTGTTAAACATATATTATTTTTTCCTTTTATATTTATATTGTCGAATCTAGTCCAATAATATGTACTAAGTGCCTATTTTAAATAACTTAAGCTATGATCTCTATTTTTTTAAAAGAGCTGACTCGATAAGATACTTTCAAAAACTTATCCAAACATATTCAAAATTAGTTTTTGACTATTCAAAATTCTTGTCAAACGGGTCAAAAGTTACGCTAAATGCTTTTAGAGAAGAATTAAAATCCATGTAATTTCATCTTCGAGCTTCACTAGACGCATTTGGCTCTTTGGCCAAATTTTGATATCATACCTATAAGCCCTGTTCTGTCCATATTTTCTAATATTTATTTTTTTATACCTTCATGAAATTCACAACTCTTCTCAACTTTTTAATTGTAAATTTTAACAATTTTTATAAATTTTACTATGATTTAACTTTTAACTAAACCAAACACGGGCTAAGACTGCCCGTGCCAATTAATAGAACAAGAGTGGCTAGCAAACAGTAACCTAGTAATAGCTAAAATCCAACAATAATACGAAAACAATCTTGCTACACTTATACTTTCTTCTACACCCTTTTTAACATTATTTCATACGGCAATATCTACAATCTTGATTTTGAAATCATTCATCACGTTATTACATAAATGTTCTCCACATAAAAAGAGAATGTCAGCCAAATTATCATGATCGATGTACATGTAACATTGTTCATGTGCAAAAACAGTGTTGACAATTGATAAACAACGGTTGTCCTGTACTAAGAGGATGAAGATGTAACAGAACGGTTTGTGTTACAATGGCCCACACATTGAAATACGTCCAAAAAAAAAAAAAACTGTTTTCAGTGTAATTTATTCTCCACAATGCACAAATTTCGAAATATGAACTTATCACAAACAAGAAATTCTCATGGATGAAAATAGAAAAATGAAATTGACAAGTTCTGTTTATTTTTGTAGTTAAAAGTTTGAAGTGTTTTAATCATTTGGCACAAAAGCTCTTATACCACCTTCCACTTCTAATTTGCAAGCCTTTCGCCGCCATCTACGAGCCCTTATATTCTCTCTACATCTGTATATTTTCAAGAAAGTAGAAACAGCCTTCTCGCTCAAAATCAAGTGGCTAGCTGGTGAGTGGTGAAGGTTGTACCTTTCACAAAGAAAAAAAGCTGTATAATGCATTTGGATTAGCAAAATTTTTGGTGGATTCAAGAAAAATCATCATTGGCCGCAGTGAGAAAGGGATTTCATAGAGAAAATCTTGGAAGATTTTTGGGTATTGTAAAAAATTCAGGATTAAAGTTATTCAACTTTTGGGAGTTGCAAACTGATTACTGGTGACAGCTTGTCCTTTCTGTGAGCTAATGAAAGAGGTGGGTTCTTTTTGCGTTTCTTAGAGTATATTTTATTTTGTGGTAAAGGGATTAAGTTAATGAACTGTGGGTTTTTAATAAATTTAGGAAACCTCATGTGGGTTTATCTCTTAATGATTGAATTTTTTTTTATATATGATTAAACAATTTCAATTTGGTAATTTCTTCAGATTAGATTATTCTCAAATATTAAAGAATTGGGTTTTGACTGAAAATTTAATATTTTTACTCCTGTTCTGGATTCTATATATTTTTTATGGATTAAGACGTTACTAATTGAAGCCATACATGCTCAGCGCTTACATATATAAATATTTGTGCTTATATCTTTCTCTGTTTCCTATTTTTATACTTATCCTGAAACTCAGCTGGAAAATTGTCATGTAGCTGAGTGTTTTGTCAATTATCGATGTCATGAATTTTTGTAGGTGTTCATCTGAACGTCGATTAGTGCTGTACTGATGTCATTAATTTGAGTTCATCAGGACCTTGATAGGAGTTGTTTCATCGGTGGATCTTGGAAAGCACACAGTATCATGGGCTAATACACATCTTTGCAAAAATTTGAGCAATTCTAGGTTTCAATTGTATGAGTTTTCCATAATGCCCCTCTCCGAGTTTCTGAGAATGGCTAGGGGGAATCTTGATTCTGGTGATCAGAACAAATGCCAAAATGATCTCCCTTCTCGGTAAGCTTACTTGTGCAATAGTTTTGGTATTATTTTAGCCTACTATGCTTGTTGAAATGAATATAAGTTTGTAACTGTATAGTTGATTTTGTGTATATTAATTAATGTGATAATAAGATATTGGTGGCTTTGCAAGCAGAGCTGGGAATGAGTTGGTTGAGCTAGTTTGGGAGAATGGTCAGATTGTGATGCAGGGTCAGTCTAGTAGAGGCACAAAAGGCCATTCAATTCACAATTTACAGTCTCACATGCCAAGAGTTCGAGATGCAGGTATAGGAAATTCCACCACATCAAGGATAGGAAAATTTAGTGGAGTTGAGTCTATCTTGAATGATGTTTCACCTATGGTGTCCTCGGGAGAATTGGATATAAGTCAAGATGATGAAATAGTTCCTTGGTTAAATTATCCCATAGATGATGGTATGTCGCAAGATTACTGTTCTGAACTCTTACCAGAAATATCTGGTGTCACGGCTAATGGAATGTCTGCCCAATCGAGCTTTGAAATCAACAAGAGAAGTAGTTTTGACCAGTCAGAAAGTAATTTGCATAACGACAGGAATGCATCGAAGGTTTCTTCTTCTAGAGCTCGCCTTTCGTGTCCATGGCTTTCTCAGCAAGGCCAGACGTCAGATCCATCTCTAGGATCTGGAGTTTCAGATATTATTAGCAATAATACGAGTAACATTCCAGATGCTATGTTTGGAAACTCAGCTCGAGGTCAAGCAATTGGAAATGATTCTAACAGTGTAAAGTTGGAGAGACGGAATGTAGAGATTCCCAGTAGTAGTTCAAATTTGTTGAACTTTTCCCATTTCTCAAGACCGGCTGCTCTTATGAGAGGTAACCTTCCAAACACTGATGGAATGCCTATTTCAGGATCATCAGGTGTGAAAAGGATAGATGCTAACCTGAAAGGTTCTGCTGCCAATCACAGCAATCCTGACAAATCCACACTCATTAAACGGTCAAATAACATGGAAAAGGATATTGAGATCCATCTTCCATCTACTAAGGTATGCAACGATCTCGATTCAAGACTGCCAGTATCAAAGCCACCTAAGGAGTTGGTTCCTGCTGAACAAACGGAGTGTTTAAACCGAGAAAATTATGTTAAAAACCACAAGTCCCTGATTCCAAGTAATGCTCCCAATGCAAGTAATGGAGTTCCGGATAGTGAGAAAACTGTTGAGCCTGCAGTTACTTCTTCTTCTGTAGGCTCCGGCAACTGTGCTGATAGAGCTTCATGCGATCAGATGCATAATAGCAAGAGAAGATTCAGTGACATTGAGGAGTCTGATTGCCATAGTGATGTAAGTATGCTGAGCAAGCACCATATGTACTGTCCTTGTTTGATTTTTTTATTTATCTTACCATTTTATATGCAGGATATTGAAACTGAATCTATCAGTGTTAAAAAAGCAACTTCTGCTCGAGGAGGTACTGGTTCCAAGAGAAGTCGAGCTGCAGAAGTGCACAATCTTTCTGAAAGGGTGAGCAGTAATAATTCGGAACTATATGAAATCGAATTGTATATCAGGTTTTTCCTTTTTAGAATAATTCGTTGATCATCCCATTTATGGCATGTGTAAGCAGAGGCGAAGGGATAGGATCAATGAAAAAATGCGCGCATTACAAGAACTTATACCCAACTGCAATAAGGTAATAATGCAGTCTGATGAATTCTTTGTGATCTCGTGACTTAAAGCTGAAGACCTCGAGGTTAAATTATTAATTAAGGGCTAAGGAGTGAGTTAATTTGTGAAGCTTTTGGTCTATGAACTCGACCCATCCATTCTTTTGATCTTCTCAAGTTCTCCCTCCAACAGGATTCTAGATTACTTCATATGAATTTCTGAAGTTCAAAGTAGATAATGCTTACAATTGTTTCTTTTTCCTCCATTACAAACAGGCAGATAAAGCTTCAATGCTTGATGAAGCCATTGAATATCTCAAGACCCTTCAACTGCAGGTACAGGTAAGGTGCAGCTTCTCAAGAATAGAGAGAATTACATGCAATTGAAAAATCACAGGAATGTATTCACTTTAACCACTATGGTTTAGGGTAAGTTTATTGATACAATTACAATCCCAGCACATTCCTCTTTGTGCAGATTATGTCAATGGGGGCCGGGTTGTGTATGCCACCAATGATGCTTCCCACAGGAATGCAACACATACATCCTGCTCACATGCCACATTTCTCACCCATGGGTGTTGGAATGGGAATAGGTTTTGGGATGGGTATGCTAGACATGAATGGAACTCCCGGATGTCCTATTTTTCCAGTACCTCCCATGCAAGGATCACATTTCTCTTCTCCAATGCCAGGGTCCACAAATTTTCCGAGAATTGCTGGTTCTAACCGACAGGTATTTGGGCATCCCAGTCATGGACTTCCCGGTTCAGTCCCACAGGCACCCTTGGTTCCTTTACCTGGTTGCCCTCTAAGTTCTGCCTTGGGTTTCAATACCTCAATAAGTGGAGGTCGCATGAATGTGCCTAGTACATCTCTGACCACAAACTCAGAGGATCCAATTAGAAACAAGAATTCACAGCTGATGCACAATGCTGAAGCTAGCAGCACAATGAACCATACATCTAATCAGGTTTGTTCTTGTTACATGTTTTCTCTCGTTCTTTTTATTTTCAGACAAATCGTCACTTGGTAAGGCAAATTTTCTTGAAAATAAAAATTGTAGTAGAATTTGAATTCTATGAAATGATGGTTCATGAATTTTTTTTTTTCGTTACTTGATGAGCATTAGATAAATAGCTACGTTGTCCAATACTCCTTGGCTACATTAAATCTTCTTCCCTCTTTTGAATTTTTGGTTTTCGTACCTTTTTGGTTTCTCTTTCCTGAGTTTCAGATGGGCCAAACTGAAGCAGGTATAGGATAATTCACAGAAGAGAGTGATAGATAACAAGAATGATATTAATGAGTATTGGGCTTTACATGAATTCTTGAAGCTTGGTTCTTAAGTCATAAGTGAATATTGTTTCTTGTCACTAACTTATTGCTCTATCGTTACTTCTAATGCCTGAAGTTGTGTAACATTAGAATATGGCAAAACAGGTAGTTTTACCGTATTTGCTAGAGCATGCGTGACATGGCACAATAGTGTCAAACAAACATAGAAGGAAGTTAATGGTCTGCAATTACACTAGTTCGTCCAAGTGAAATTCCAGTAGACTATTCATACGAATACTAATGTGTAACTTCTTGAGGTTTTTGTATGCTCACACTTGAGCTATGATATTATTCAAAACCAAAGAATCAGCTGTTTAGTATATTTTGCTGCTCCAAGGGCCAAATGAGCGAATAAGATCAACAACCCACCCATTCTGGTACTCGTGTGCCAAAAAAAAAAAGGAATATCACTGTTGAATTGTCTTGGCTCGCCCTGATGTTCTCATTCCTTCTCTATATTACTCTTCCGCTGTCCTTCTTTTCTTCTTCTTCCTCAGAACTTGGAGTTTCTTTACAAGTTAAAACAAGTTGTCATACTAAGATTAATTGGCCTAACCTCACTACTTAGTGGGATATTGTATGGTACTACTATATTGAGTGATGTGTGTCATTCTTCTCTCTTTTCCTCTGCTTCTTCCAAGTCAAAGATAAAAAGTAGATGTTGATAGATATTACTTGATGTCACTTCAATTGCCACTGATACAAGTGTACAAGTAATTGCTGCCCAGTCTTTTGAAGTGTTCTTTTAAGGAACATGTATTTGTATGCCCAGTTTTATGCAATTATGAGATACCATATTCATTTCCACATTCTTCTGGTTTCTTAACCCATCCTTTTATTTTGCGAGTTAGGTGCTTCTATTAGATGTATGGTTCATCTGTCTTTTTACTTTTAGTTTATTTCATACATTTTGAAATTGAATTTAAAATAAATAAAGTATTGACCTTGTCCCTCAGGCTCTTATTACAAAGCATCATATGCACAATTTAAACCAATCTAGGTAGCTTCTAGTTCAACTGGTTTTCAGCTCTTATTCAGTTGTTGTCTTCATTTTGTCTTACCCCATTCTCTCTTTCCACTTCAGCTGCAACCAACAAATGAGGTTCTACACAAACCTGCCGAGGTGCAAGAGAATAAGCTAGGACCAGATGTTAGTGTGAGCGCAGATGCTACCCCTACCAATGCAACTGATATTAGCACAAAAGACGGTTAGCTCGTTACAGATCCTTTATTTACATGCACACTGCAGTTTATTTATAATCAGTTAAATCAAGAGTTTTTTTTGTTTACGCAGGTTGTGATTAAAGACGAACTAAATATTGTTGATGCCATGGCAGGGATTCCTCCTGATAGACAGTAGCTCTCAGTTCTGTGCCAGAAAACTTATGGCTATAGTTATGAAAAGACGGCTTTTATAGATCATTGAACGAGGTGAAAATATAACAATAACCTTTTTATTTCTGAATTTGAACTCCAGGACTGTAAACTACAAAATGCACAGGTTTTTCTATTTTAAAGAGAGACTGTTATCTGCTCCTTTTAATATGTATATTAATCAACATGACTCATGCGGTTGTATCAGTGATAGAGAGTAGAACTTTGCAGATGTATTCAAGTAACAATTTTAACACAGTTTTCAGATTTTATAAACACGACTTCATATTTATAAAATTCTTAATTGAAGAATCTTCTCTCTTTTTAAGAGTGAGAATGTGAGTGTACAAAATTTTGGATTGAGGCATGTTGTTATATGCCATGTCTTCTCTTTTGAAGTGAAGTAGGGTATGGTAATTGTCTTAGAGCCAGTTTGGCAGGACTTTTGCTTCATGAAGAAACTGTCTTAGGTTAGCTTTTTCTAAAAGTTCTTGTAGTCAAATAAAACACTTCTAGAAAATTATACAAACATGTTTAAAAGTAGTTTTTTAGTCTCATAAGTAGATTTTAACTTTTTAAAAGTCCTACGAAGAGAGCATTTACATTATTCTAGTTTTTGCATCGAAGTTGGATTTTGATCTTTCTAATGTGATAATTCAGAAATATAGAGGGAAGAAAGATGTTTGCAACTCAGTTTCAAACCGGATTCTCTCTTTCATTTTCTTCGAATGTTAATATAATATTTATATTGTGAAATTTCATTGTAACGGATATGTTAAAAAAGTGTAAACGAGTCCCAATAAGTCTAACATCAAAGGTAGTGGTGGGAAGAGGGTGTTGAAAGGGGAAGGGAATTTTTTTAATAATTTATTTAGGATTCGTTTACACTTTTTTTAAAAAAAAAAATTGTAATTAAAATTTTTTTCTTTTTGTTTTATTTAAATAGAAAGGTATATTCGTTATTTTATAATTTTTATTGAGAAAATGAAAGAAAATGAGGTATTGCACACTTCAAGTTTCATACGGGGATTTCTTCACTAATTCCAAAAAGTGGCCCCTACCATTCTTGTGAACTTTTAGGGAAAAAAACTACCCATAACCTTTAGCCTTTAGGGATAAATCCCAATGGCTACTCCCTTGAAAATGTATAACCATAGTCGGTCTTTCTCTACAATGAGTACTCTAATAAGAGTAGAGTATTGCACCAATAAGCCTTAATGTTTTGAAGATCTTTCAAACTTGGTGCATATCTTGATACAAGGAAAATTGCTTTATTCTTTTTAGTAATTATAGATGATCTTCCTATGAGTTAAAGTTGGTGACTTTATTGCACGTGATCTGTGCAACCCAATTATTGCATTCTTTTTTGCAATAGATGCTCTTCATGTCAAAGAAAACCTGTGCCCCTGTCATTTTAGTGCAAGTCCTAATTGGGAAGAGATGGCGTGTCTTCTTGAATGATATGCTCTTCTGCCAAGTTGCTTTGCCTGCTCCTTTCCAAAAGAAGATTCATTTTTTTACTTTTGTGATCATTGTAAGTTTGACCAATTGCCACGTTCTGGCTTAGGGTTGTAAAAGCTTTAGGCCTCATTGAGTTCAAAGGTTCTAGATATTAGCCTTGATTATTTAATAACTTAATTATGGCTCGGTATGGTAGTATGAACAAGATTTTAAATGTTTTTTTTATCATTAGTGTTTCGTTCAATACTGTCCATTGATGATAAGAATTGACATATCGTGATGGGACGTCCCTTCTACAGCACGTCAAATTACACAAGTTATCTAATCAATAAATTCAATACAACTACACAATATTCAAAGGAGGTAAGAGAAATGAAAATGCTGCCACAAATTACACATTAACAACATAGTATACAAATGTAACAGAACTGTATACACACCCTCAAACAATAAATTAAATAACTGCTTGCATCATTACACAGCCAAATAATGATAAAAAAAAAAAAATCACCTTCCTAGCAAAACACTAGTATATCTAAAGGCAAACCAACAATAAACAGTAACACAACTTTTGCAGACCAATATGTCACACACATAAAATGAAATCCCCATTTTTTTGTAATCCTTAGTGCTCTTTACCTTTTACTTTCTCTTATAAGATTTTAAGCGTTATTTAGCTTTGCCATCATCCTTTGTTTCGATGGTTGGTGTTTTTGAGCTAGTGGATTTTCCGGTGATGGCTTTTTTCGCCTTTACCAGTGATTGCTTCACCATCTTGATTATATTATTTGATTGCTTTTGAGTAGTCTTCACCGGTGCATCTTCTTTAGGCGCATCTTGGGATGCTTCAGTATCTTGTACATTTTCCTCTATTTTGGGTATTTCTTCAACTTTCTCGGCGTCCTTAGTTTCTTCTTCATCCACCTTCCCTTTGAGTAAAGCATCTTTGCATGTTTCAGTAGAAGCAATAGTCTCATCTTTCTTTCTTCCATTTTCAGCTACCAGTTCAATGTCTTTGGAAGTAACTTCCTTCACAACATCTTCTTCTTCAGGTTTAGGAATGGAACTAGTAGTATCCTCAACCTCTTTTGCTCCTGGTTTAGCCAATTCCTCTACGACGCATTTATCTTCATTCTCATCTTCAGTTTTTGGTTTTGGGGATTCGGTTTCTACTTCAATCTTTCCGGGGTCAGCTTTTTCTTTTGATATTCCATCTAGCACGTTGGTTTCCTTGACGGATTCCTTCTCTTCACTTTTAACATCTGTCTTTTCAGTGGAAGATATTTCCGCTTCTTTTGCTTCTGGTTTAGCCAATTCCTCAGCTACGAAGCATTTCTCTTCATTTACATCTTCAGTTTTCGGTTTTGGGGGTTCAGGTTCTACTTCAATCTTTCCGGGGTCAGCTTTTTCTTTTGATATTCCCTCTAGCACATTGGTTTCCTTGACGGATTCCTTCTCTTCATTTTCAACATCTGTATTTTCTGTCTGAGAGATTTCCACTTCTTTTGTTTCGACTTGAGTTACTGGAACATCCAGCTTTACTTCATCCGAACATTCTTCCTTCAAATCCATGATCTTCTCAGGCTTATCAGTTGGAGTTTCAACCTCAACTTTTTCTGCCAGCTCGACTGTTGGAGGTTCTTTATCAGTTTGTTCAGTAACTTCAGATTGCACTGCTGGTTCCTTCTCTACAAAAGGAGCTGGTTTTGAAATTTCTTCACCTATAGACTCATCTTTTGAAACTTCTACTTGTTCTACTGGTGACAGTTCGGCCACATCAACAATCTTTGGCGTCTCCTTCGGCTTTTCTTCAACGAACTCCACTTTAGATTCCACCTCTGTTTTTTCAGTAGCCTCAGTTTCCAACTTCTCCTCCGACTGACATTTAACGTCATCCAGTGTTGATTCTGAGATGTTGGTTGCATCTGGTTCAGGCACAGTAACTTTGGCCAATTCTAAATCATCTCTAACAGGAGCTTCCACTAAGGAAGTATCTTCAATGTTCTTCATTTCGTCAGTTGGAGGCTGCTCAATCGGCTTACCTTGGGTTGGTTCTGATTCAACCAAAGCAACAGCCACAACTGATGTTGGTTCAACCACATCAACAATCTTAGGCTCCTCCTTTGGCTTTTCTTCAACAGATTCCACCTTGGATTCGACCTCTTGTTTTTCATCACTCCCAGTTTCCAACTTCTCCTCTGATTGGCATTTAACAGTCTCAGGCGTTGATTCTGAAACGTCAGGCGTATCTGGTTCAGGCACAGTACTTTTTGCCACTTCTAGATTAGTTTCCGCACAAGGTTCAATTATGGGAGTATCCTCAGTTTTCTTTTTTTCTTCAGTCGGAGGAAGCTCAACCGTCTTATCTTCAATCTTTTGTTCTTCAGGTGAGTCCTCGGCCTTTGCAGGAGGTTCTATTTGCTTTTCTTCAAGCTTAGCTTCTGTTTCAGCCAAAGGGGCTGCTACACATGGAGATTCCTCAGTTTTTGGGTTTTCCGCAGTTTCCTTAGGTGGAGGAACCTTATCGCGTTCCATAGTCTTCACCTCTTCTTTCTCAACTTGCTGCAGTAAACGAATTAAACACGAATAAGTCTAAGAATAGTAAAAAGAAGTCGTCTGTGTTCTAAAAAGGTTGCCGTTGAGCTAAAACCCGAGTAAAGAAAGGGAAGTTTGAAGAAGGAAAGGTAAAACAAGAAAGCAAAAACTGCTTAGACACTGTTACAATTTCCCAGTACTCTCAACCCTCATCAGGAGCTGATTGAACATGAAATTGAAAGTAAAATATTGAATTTTTCAGTCTCCACATGATTCGATGGTATAATAAATAAGATTTTGCAGTACCATCGAATTCACCTCACGAGATATATTATTGATCATCTTGCTGTAGTTCTGAAGATTTTTGGAGTTTTTTATTAAGCAGAAAATAGATAAATTACACAGTTGCAACTATCTGAAAACAGAAATATAAATTTTCTCTGCCACTCTGTGTTATTTATGCCTAATCTAAGGATAAAGCTAGATATACTTTCTGGATTTTAACTCTCCTGTTTCTGTTTGAATCTATACCTTGACGAATTACTACTAAATATCATCAGCATGGAGTAAAAGTTTCAGTGAATTGAAAAGCATGAACTAATTTGAAAGTCTTCCTCAATACTCTATTACAGCCAAAAGGATCACCAAGTAAGATTACACAGAAAGTATAAGATACTAGAAATCAAAGTAAGATTAGCCCAGAAACAGAATAAATCTTTTGAAACTATCCCATAAATTCAAGAAAATAAAAAAAAAGAATACCTCAGAGGGTGTAGAGTGATCTGATACAACAGTTTCACTAGCCATGGAAGAGTTTAGTATACAAAAGATTGATAGTTCTTTATCTGTTTGCAGAGATTCAGTGAGAAAAATGAAGGTACAAACTGAAAAGAAAGGAATGATATGGTTGGCAACAACCACATAAAGGCTCAAAGCAAGCACTGAAGAAAGTAAAACCATCCCCACCTCATCCCATCCCCACCCCCTGTAAAAAGAAACACCTGGTTTATTTCACATGATTGATGATCTGTCAGTAATAGTGAATGGAAATCCTTGAACAGATGATGCAGAAAATCACATAAGAATAGTAAATTGATAAAGGGAAATTCGCACTTTCATCCCCAATCTTTGCAAAACGTAACAAATTTACACTAAATCATTTTTTTTAATGTTACGGGCCTTCCCTTCACCTTGTCCAGCCACATCATCCACCACGTGTTGGACGAACTAATCTGATGTTGCCACGTGACGAACGAACTGAATTCATGTCGGACGAACTTATTCCATGCTCCAAACTGAAACACTATTGCCCCACTTCGTGGAAGAGCCGAACTTATCCGTCATTCAAGGTGGATGCAAAGGCCCGCACTCCGCATTCTTTGCGGTTCACAGTACACCTCGCGACGCCTTTATCAAAATCTTCTGTGAGGAGATCTATCCAAAGTCAAGTCCCTGGCCGATTGATGGGACGTGTGGCAGGCTACAAACAATCAATTCAGAAATCATTTAATACCCGCCAACCTATGGATTGACAGATTGACGCCTATGAAAGAATGATCCATCCGGGATCTGAAGTCACGTGTCCTCTCATCCAATGGTTCCCCCCTTCTTTTCTCTAGTATAAATAGCCCCCACACAATGGTAAGTCAGGGGTTCCCATCCTAATATTTGCATTCTAATCTTTTAACTCAAAAAAGCTTTTCAATACATTTGCACACATCCTCGACCACGTCCCCACGGCTACTTCACCGTCGGACATCATTTTTCGATTGACTGAAACATTGACTTGACCGTTGGAGTGCCTGCGGTCGCCTTCACCCCCAAGAAAAAGGTCACGAGTGACTAACGGTGTGTTACCGTGCATAGGAAGGAGTTTACGTGGAATATTATTCTATTGACCACGTGTCGGAGCCATTTTTCGAGGTCAACATTTAACATTTTCCATCCTAATAATATGGCTACGTGTCGGAGCCATATTATTTTGTTGGTCCCGCGACTACTTCACCGTCGCGTATAATTTTTTCGGTTGATTGAAACATTGACTTAACCGTTGGAGTGTCCGCGATTGCCTCCACCCCGAAGGAAAAGGTCACGAGTGACTAACGGTGTGTTACCGTGCGCAGGAAAGAGTTTACGTGGAATATTAGTCTGTTGGCCACATGTCGGAGCCATTTTTCAAGGTCAACATTTAACATTTTCCATCCTAATGTTTCAATTATATATCAAAATTCATTGTTAGAATTTGGGCGTAACTCGAATTCTTTATTGAAAATAACTGAGAGTTCTAATTAAAGTGCATATTAATTAGAATCTTATTGGAATGTAATTGTGAAATCCTACTCAAGTTTGCTTGGCAAATTCTAATTGAAGTTCTACTTGGAAGCTTATTGGAAGTAAGAATTTGTGTTGAATTTGAAAAACACTTTAGAATGAAGAAAAACATCATTGAAAGGAGTTTGAGTCGGAGATGAGGCGTCAGCCCCGACACTGCGACCCCTAAAGGGTGGCGCTACAGCGCTACCTGTTCTTCCTCCCTATGCTGTTTTGGTCTCCTTTTCCATTTTGGACTTTGTTTTTCACATTCTATTTCATCTACAACTCTACTATAATGGTTTTGACATCCCTTATTTATTCCCTATATATAATTGACTCTTCATTATGATTTAGAAGAAATTAGAGACATTATAAACACATAATCTTTGTATTCTTTCTTCATATATTATAATAAAATCTCCATTCTTTACAAATTACATAATTCTTGTGATCAATTTTTTCATATTGTGGCTAATCTTTTATCTTTTCACAACAAATTGGTAGTGGAGCATTCTAGTCCACAACACTCGTAATTCCCCATTTTGGCGAAGGGTTTATCCTCCTCTTTATACAAATAATAATAAAAGAAACCAATAAAACAATAAAAAAGGGGAAATTGCAAAGAGTAACTTCTCAAAAAGAAAATAAATCTGACTTAAAAGAATTAAATACATAATAACACGCCATTTTTTTTATAGAGAAAGTAGACATTNTACAAATAATAATAAAAGAAACCAATAAAACAATAAAAAAAGGGAAATTGCAAAGAGTAACTTCTCAAAAAGAAAATAAATCTGACTTAAAAGAATTAAATACATAATAACACGCCATTTTTTTATAGAGAAAGTAGACATTTCATCTTTCTAAGTCAAGCTCCACCCCCACCCCAACCCCATTCACATCCCCATCCACGATAAAACTGCATCTCCATAAATGCAATAATGCCGATGATGAAGGCGTGCACCACCATCACCATCACCTTAGAAAATTTATTCATAAAAAACATTTTTCCAAAAACACAACCCAACCACCAAGTAGTAGAACTAACTCCGGGCACCTCAAAGTCCTCCACCATCCGTTTGCATGAACAAAGTCGCAACCTATATCATAGAGATATAGTTCCGAGAATTTTAGACATTTTTTTTTTTTTTTTTTGCGATTTGGATGTGTTAATTTTACTATGGTGGAGGTGGTGGTGGTGGTGTAGTTGCCGTTGTCAACGTGATTGCATTTATGGATATGATATTTAACCTCGTTAGCCAGAAGAGGGAATTAATTGTTAACAATGGATTATGCAAAAATAAAATGAGGATATGTTTGTTAAATCTCGCGAAGATTAGGGACAGAAGGTGCAAATTTCCCATTATTTTAATTTTTTGGATATGAATAAATGGGAATTGTGCTGTCATTTGAAAAGTGACAATCTTTATTATGGGACCATTTGTGTGTAACGGCCTCATATTGTTTGGCAAACAGTTGTCTGAATTGTCGGGTTATGAACAACCCATAATTGAATGAATGGTGGAGATGCTTTAAACTTTTTAAGTAGTTTAATCACACCCTTCTTAGTGCCACCGCCACCTTTTATTCTAATTCAAGCTAATAGACAGGCGACTCCCATGTACAACATGATTCGAATCCGATCATAGAAAGATTCTCTTCAAGTGAATCATCATATCTTCTGTATAGGGTTTAAGAGACGGTTTGAACAAAGACACGTTTGTTGTGAGTTTCGTGGCAAACATATATCTATGCAGATCAATCAATAGTTCAAGTCACACATTCCCATAATGCATTTTCTCTTTGTAGAATTTCCTTCAACTCAACATGTATTTGACATGATTGATTGAAGGGAAATATCCAAATACATTGATTATTATTTTCAATAATCCATATTTGAGTCGAACAAACTACGTTATTAATTTACGAGATGAATCTTCAATCCCCTAAAATTAGGGAGATTCATTCTAATATTGGAGTTCAAATTCCATGTCAAAGTAAGCCTATCGGCAAATAATTATTGGGATGTGCACCAATATTTAATATTATTTTGAAATAATGTCCATTGTGTACTTTGAAATTTGTTAGTTATTATTGTTGTGACTTAATTGATAAACCGGCTGAGTAACACAATTTATACTTTCAAACTCAGTAGTCACACACATTGATAATAGAAGTATCATTGTCGCCACAAGTACAAGCCATAATTTCACAACTTTTTGATCAAATTATTCAATATTTGTTTAGGTCTCCTTAAGAGTATACAGATGAAATAGTAAGACATAAATTATGTCTTAAGAAAAATGAACAGTCAATAAACAAAGAAGAACTTAAGACCCTAACATGATGTACAAATTTTTTGGAAGAATCACTTTTTTTTTTTTTTTTTGAAAAAAAAATCTCAATCGCAAATATTGATTTTGAAAGTAAAAAATATGATTCTGTATATATTTCTGACTTTTCCTCATAATGTAAAAAGTGTTTATATCATAATTTAAAAATCATGTAGGGAAAATGTTAATGTGGAAACGTAATAAATTCTTGAGCGAATTGAAATAAATAAATAAATAAAAATTGAGTGATCAAATAAAATAAAGTTTGTAATTTATAAACATACTAGTTTTATGCCCGTGCA